>OY804592.1:16172752-16382929 GCA_963680895.1 Fragum sueziense | reverse complement strand
TTTATAACAAACAAAATTGCTTAACCAGCAATTTCTTCATTTACCACTATGTTTAACATACAACAAAGACCAAATATCTGAAATTTTATTGGCTTGAAATTGTCGTGTGCAACATATCAGCATTTTCTCCTTTTGCCTCAGGTTTTTTTTTTTGGTAATGATATAGACAAATTCCATGATAATTTATACAAATTTTGTCGTCTGCAGCATCTTTCAAAATGTGACACCCTTAAAACTTGTCGTTTGGGAAAGGGTTCTGTTACGATAACTTTTAGACATACCCGGTATATGTCATAAGTACAGACATGATATGTCTTAGTAAGTGCAAATTGTACAAATCACACCTTCATGACATATAACGCCTTATTCTTGTCACCTTGTCTTCAATGTTCTTAATGTAGAACATTGTTTAGTTCTGATAAGGTGGTGAAAATGGGACCCAGTGAAAACTATTATATCAAGAAATTGGAGCTACTGTTACTTTTTCACCCCAAAAAATTGATTGTTTGACTTAAAAAATATTTCTCACCCTATTAATTTATTCCAATGATTAAAATATACCCACCAAAAATTGTACACCAGTTTTGCAGCAGTGAAAAATGAATTTCACTAAAGTTGGAATTTTGTACACATGAGCTTAGAAAATATTGAAGGAAAAAAGGCAAACGTTTTCATCAACTGATCGTTTTTCATGGAAATATTAACAAGATCTAGTGGTTTCACTATTGAGGAATTTTCTGTGAAAAATGGTGACACTGTGAATAAGGAATCTAAGTAAAATTCTGTAAGTAGAAAGCATCAATTCATCATTGTCTGTGCATAGCCTCTGGTCTGCTCATTTTCTCCTGTGGTCCTCATTTTCTGTATCGGTCCTCTAAACTGGATGTCACTTTATGTATCTGTCTTCATCTCCTCTAATGGTCCTCAGCCGCAGATCCAGAATTTCTGTGCGTGGGGTTCGAATATACAAATGGGGGGGGGGGGGTCCTTTCCTTAGTAATACACAATTTTGACTGAATTTCTTGCATGAAAATGAAAATCTGGCTACAGAGGGGGTTTGTTTGGAACCCCCCGAACCCCCTCTGGATTTGCCACTGGTCCTACTTTTCTGAACTGGTCCTCCTTGCCGGTCTTAATTATCTTAACAGGTCCTCTGTGCCGGTCCTCATTTTCTAAATTGGTCCTCTGTGCCGGTCCTCATTTTCTAAACTGGTCCTCTCTGCTGGTCTTCATTTTCGAAAGTGGTCCTCTCTGTCAGTCCTCATTTACTAAAGTGGTCCTCTCTGCTGGTCCTCATTTTCTAAAGTGGTCCTCTCTGCTGGTCCTCATTTTCTAAAGTGGTCCTCTCTGCCAGTCCTCATTTTCTAAAGTGGTCCTCTCTGCCGGTCCTCATTTTCTAAACTGGTCCTCTCTGCTGGTCCTCATTTTCTAAAGTGGTCCTCTCTGCTGGTCCTCATTTTCTAAACTGGTCCTCTCTGCCGGTCCTCATTTTCTAAACTGGTCCTCTCTGCCGGTCCTCATTTTCTAAACTGGTCCTCTCTGCTGGTCCTCATTTTCTAAACTGGTCCTCTCTGCCAGTCCTCATTTTCTAAAGTGGTCCTCATGTTCTAAAGTGGTCCTCTCTGCCAGTCCTCATTTTCTAAAGTGGTCCTCTCTGCCGGTCCTCAATTTCTAAACTGATCCTCTCTGCTGGTCCTCATTTTCTAAAGTGGTCCTCTCTGCTGGTCCTCATTTTCTAAACTGGTCCTCTCTGCCGGTCCTCATTTTCTAAACTGGTCCTCTCTGCCGGTCCTCATTTTCTAAACTGGTCCTCTCTGCTGGTCCTCATTTTCTAAACTGGTCCTCTCTGCCAGTCCTCATTTTCTAAAGTGGTCCTCTCTGCCAGTCCTCATTTTCTAAAGTGGTCCTCTCTGCTGGTCCTCATTTTCTAAACTGGTCTTCTCTGCCGGTCCTCATTTTCTAAACTGGTTCTCTGTGTCGGTCCTCATTTTCTAAAGTGGTCCTCTCTGCCAGTCCTCATTTTCTAAAGTGGTCCTCTCTGCCAGTCCTCATTTTCTAAACTGGTCCTCTCTGACAGTCTTCATTTTCTAAACTGGTCCTCTCTGTCAGTCCTCATTTTCTAAACTGGTCCTCTCTGCCGGTCCTCATTTTCTAAACTGGTCCTCTGTGACGGTCTTCATTTTCTAAACTGGTACTCTCTGCTGGTCCTCATTTTCTAAAGTGGTCCTCTCTGACGGTCTTCATTTTCTAAAGTGGTCCTCTCTGCCAGTCCTCATTTTCTAAATTGGTCCTCTCTGCCGGTCTTCATTTTCTAAAGTGGTCCTCTCTGCCAGTCCTCATTTTCTAAAGTGGTCCTCTCTGCCGGTCCTCATTTACTAAAGTGGTCCTCTCTGCTGGTCCTCATTTTCTAAAGTGGTCCTCTCTGCCGGTCCTCATTTTCTAAACTGGTCCTCTCTGCCAGTCCTCATTTTCTAAAATGGTCCTCTCTGCTGGTCCTCATTTTCTAAACTGGTCCTCTCTGCCGGTCCTCATTTTCTAAACTGGTCCCCTGTGCTGGTCCTCATTTTCTAAAGTGGTCTTCTCTGCTGGTCCTCATTTACTAAAGTGGTCCTCTCTGCTGGTCCTCATTTTCTAAAGTGGTCCTCTCTGCCGGTCCTCATTTTCAAAATTGGTCCTCTCTGCCAGTCCTCATTTTCTAAACTGGTCCTCTCTGCCAGTCCTCATTTTCTAAACTGGTCCTCTCTGCCGGTCCTCATTTTCTAAACTGGTCCTCTCTGACAGTCTTCATTTTCTAAACTGGTCGTCTCTGTCAGTCCTCATTTTCTAAACTGGTCCTCTCTGCTGGTCCTCATTTTCTAAACTGGTCCTCTGTGACGGTCTTCATTTTCTAAACTGGTACTCTCTGCTGGTCCTCATTTTCTAAAGTGGTCCTCTCTGACGGTCTTCATTTTCTAAAGTGGTCCTCTCTGCCAGTCCTCATTTTCTAAATTGGTCCTCTCTGCCGGTCTTCATTTTCTAAAGTGGTCCTCTCTGCCAGTCCTCATTTTCTAAAGTGGTCCTCTCTGCCGGTCCTCATTTACTAAAGTGGTCCTCTCTGCTGGTCCTCATTTTCTAAAGTGGTCCTCTCTGCCGGTCCTCATTTTCTAAACTGGTCCTCTCTGCCAGTCCTCATTTTCTAAAATGGTCCTCTCTGCTGGTCCTCATTTTCTAAACTGGTCCTCTCTGCCGGTCCTCATTTTCTAAACTGGTCCTCTCTGCCGGTCCTCATTTTCTAAACTGGTCCTCTCTGCTGGTCCTCATTTTCTAAACTGGTCCTCTCTGCCAGTCCTCATTTTCTAAAGTGGTCCTCTCTGCCAGTCCTCATTTTCTAAAGTGGTCCTCTCTGCTGGTCCTCATTTTCTAAACTGGTCCTCTGTGCTGGTCCTCATTTTCTAAACTGGTTCTCTGTGTTGGTCCTCATTTTCTAAAGTGGTCCTCTCTGCCAGTCCTCATTTTCTAAAGTGGTCCTCTCTGCCAGTCCTCATTTTCTAAACTGGTCCTCTCTGACAGTCTTCATTTTCTAAACTGGTCCTCTCTGTCAGTCCTCATTTTCTAAACTGGTCCTCTCTGCTGGTCCTCATTTTCTAAAATGGTCCTCTCTGCTGGTCCTCATTTTCTAAACTGGTCCTCTGTGACGGTCTTCATTTTCTAAACTGGTCCTCTCTGCTGGTCCTCATTTTCTAAAGTGGTCCTCTCTGACGGTCTTCATTTTCTAAAGTGGTCCTCTCTGCCAGTCCTCATTTTCTAAATTGGTCCTCTCTGCCGGTCTTCATTTTCTAAAGTGGTCCTCTCTGCCAGTCCTCATTTTCTAAAGTGGTCCTCTCTGCCGGTCCTCATTTACTAAAGTGGTCCTCTCTGCTGGTCCTCATTTTCTAAAGTGGTCCTCTCTGCCGGTCCTCATTTTCTAAACTGGTCCTCTCTGCCAGTCCTCATTTTCTAAACTTGTCCTCTCTGCCGGTCCTCATTTTCTAAACTGGTCCTCTTTGTCGGTCCTCATTTTCTAAACTGGTCCTCTGTGCCATTCCTCATTTTCTAAACTAGTCCTCTCTTTTGGTCCTCATTTTCTAAATTGGTCCTCTCTGCCGGTCCTCATTTTCTTAACTTAGGTCTTCTTTGCCGGTCCTCATTTTCTAAAGTGGTCCTCTCTGCCGGTCCTCATTTTCTAAATTGGTCCTCTCTGCCGGTCCTCATTTTCTAAAGTGGTCTTCTGTGCCGGTCCTCATTTTCTAAACTAGTCCTCTCTGCTGGTCCTCATTTTCTAAACTGGTCCTCTGTGCCGGTCCTCATTTTCTAAACTAGTCCTCTCTGCTGGTGCTCATTTTCTAAACTGGTCCTCTCTGCCGGTCCTCATTTTCTAAACTGGTCCTCTTTGCCGGTCCTCATTATCTTATTCTTGTTCTGTCGGTCCAAAAAATTCATCAGCATTTCCTTTTTTTGCCTCAATGTTTTCACATGTTTTATCTGTTAACCTTTTCGCAAACAGCCAACATAAAGGTCATCTATTTTGAAAGCTACTACAGGGGACATTATGTAATACTATGTTCTTAGAGATAGGATTTGTAAACAAGTTAGCACAGAAAATATTGAGGCAAAAGGAGAAAATGCTGGTTTTCAGTATTTTCTTCTTTTGTCTGAATATTTTCCTTTCCTATTCAGTCAGGGACGTCAAAATCAGGTATTGTTTGGGAAAGGGAAAAGACATCCAAACCTAGTCTTGTTTGGGGAAGGGTTAAAAATCGACCCACTAGTATTTCATTAACAATTTGATTTATAACAACAACAACAGTAGTAAAGAATAAAGCACACATAAAATAAAACAATATCAAAATGAACAAAATACATGCCGATCAAAATAAATTGTCTAATGCAAATTTTAAAAAAAGTAATTTCATCATCATTAGTATAAAAATCACAAATTCACAAAATAAATTAAATATGTCTTTATTTTTAAAAAAAAATTACCTTAAAAAATGTAAAAACAAAAAACAAGAGGCCCAGGAGGGCCTGAATCGCTCCACTGGTTAAAGTGGAAGAATTATCCCACGATTTCTTGTAAGCCTTACACAGGGGCAGCCAAATCTTGATATTTGTGAATAAATTTTGAAAAGAGACTCAAAGAACATTCTTGCAAAGTCTGGTTACAATTGGCCTTATGGTTGATTTTTAAAGAATTTTCTTATGATTTCTGTAAGTCTGATAAGCCCCTTTCTCCCTGCCACAGCCACATTTTTTTGACAAATATAAAAATTTGTGAACAAATTTTAAAAAGAACGACTAAAGGCTCATTCCTGCAAAGTTTGGTTCAATTGGGCACACTGGTTGATTTTTTAAGAATTTTCTTATGATTTCTTTAAGTCTGATAAGCCCCTTCCTCCCTGCCATGGCCACATTTTTTGACAAATGTAAACAAGCTGAAAATTACACCAAGGCAAGATCTTATAGTCACCAACATTTTGTGAAAGTTTTGTTTAGATTTGTCAATATTTGTAGTTGCTAGAGTGAAATCAAAGTCAAAATAGAGTTGAAAATGGCAATTTTGTCAAATTCAAGGGCACATAACTCATGATATATAATTCCGATCAAGCTAAAAATTATACCCAGGCAGGATATTATGCTTATATATATTCTGTCCAAGTTTTGTCTTGATTAGTTGATATTTGTAGATTTTAGAGTAAAAATAAAGTCAAAACCAGCTATTTTTGACATTCAAGGGCAGATAACTCAGGTTATTCTGGTTCGATCAAAATTCTTTGAAGGAATCTGAGAAAGGGTCACCCAAGGATCATTCCTGTGAAGTTTGGTTGAAATACATCCAGTAGTTTCTGAGGAGAAGATTTTTAAAGAAAAAGTTAACGGACGGACGGACGGACGCACGGACGGACGGACGCACGCACGCACGACGGACACAACGCCATGACAATAGCTCGCTGGCCTTCGGCCAGTGGAGCTAAAAATCAATAATATACACAACAACAACATGAGTATGAAATTAAATTATGAAGTATAATTTAAAATTAAGCAAACACAAACACATAAAAAATATAACAAATTCAAAATTTAATAAAACTTTTAATTCAAAAAAGAAAAAAAATCAACAACAAAAAATAAATGAATAAAACGAAATATTTCTTTTTAGAAAAATAAATAAAATAAAAAAACAAATTCAAAATTTACTAAGACTTTTAATTCAAAAAAGAAAAAAAAATCAACAACAAAAAATAAATGAATAAAACAAAATATTCTTTTTAGAAAAATAAATAGAATAAAAAAAGAGATCAGGATATCAAAATCAAAATATGAGAAAATCAGTCATCAAATATTGGTGAATTATCTTTTTCCAGATCATAAATCACCAATACACAAGACCCAACAGATGGCCAAAGTGTATTTCTGCCTATCACATGTGACATAATATTATGTAACAATCCCCCCATAGGTAGTTGGTCCTCTAGACTTGGTCTGCTTTTTAGACCCTTCTGGTCCTCAGAGGACTCAGTCCTCTGGTCCTCTAGGTTTGGTCTGCTTTTTAGACCTACCCAATAACAACTAGCCAAAACATTGAAACTCTGTTGATAGATAGAGCGTCTACAGGTAATTATTGTAAGAAAAGTGGATTTCGTATTTGCCTCGATATCATTGTATTCGAATCAACGAACTCAAATGGTTTGTTCTCAATTTAAATGATGGAAAACGTTAATCGTCATGGGTTTTCGTGGACTATCGGAAGTCTTAATTTTTCTATTTTCCGGTGATAATGTGCTGTCCGGTAACGCTGTGCCTTTTAAAGAATTTAGATAGAAATTGAATACTGACTACATGACGGAAAGAGCAAAAATGACAAACCTGAATCATATTATTTTAACGGACGCAGAAAACCTGATAGCTGCGGTATCGTCTAGTCCTATTTATAAGCCCTGACATATTTTTCAACTTTGTCATGAATGTCAGGTCTTATCCGATCCGCCATTTTTTCTATAGCACTTCCTAAAGCGGAAAATGTCGCAGGTAGCAAACCACTAGCAAAACCAAAAATTCAAACAAATACCGGAAATTTGCTTGTTAAAATTTATAGTTGCTAGTGACTCCTGGAACGCTCACATCCAAGTTACTATTAAAAAGGCAAACAACTCTCTTGCTTTTCTCAGAAGAAACCTTACATCCTGCCCGCAAGACATCAAAACATGTTCCTACACCACTCTTGTAAGACCCATCCTGGAATATGCCAGTACTGTTTGGGACCCACACACTATGACAAACATCAACCAATTCGAGGCAGTCCAAAGACGTGCGGCACACGTTGTTACAGGAGACTACAGAACCACCAGCAGTAATCCGAGTCTTCTCTGACGTAAATACGCTCTTTGATATTATGATTTTTCGCTATTTACATCAGAGATAATTGCATATCGAAAACATCAAGAAGTTCGCAACTCGATGTTGCGCATCGTTCACCGTCCGATCTTAAACGCTATCCGTAAAAGGCCTGATGATATCGATCAATGAACCATTTATTGTCATGGCTGCTGAAAAAAATACGACCAAAAAGTATTTCCAAAAGGTTTATAGGCAATGTTTTGCAACAACCCTCACCTGAGCAGCCTTTGTTTACCATGACCTTCCATTTAAAACCACGTGATCAACGCGAAATCTCGCACATGGAATGCGGGTTTTCCCAGATTATGACGTAACGGTAGAATTTGAAAGAAAAAAGAAATAAGATTATTTTATTTTTCAAATTGACGGCCCTTCTGAAATAATATAACAATAACGAGTTTAAAAAAACTGATAACATGAATAAATAAATAAATGAAATATATCAGAAACGTCCGGCAAACGTTTTAAAGCTAGTATTCGCACCAATAATGTTTGCTACTATGTTGGGTCAATTCCATAACTTATGAGCATGGAGAACGAAATAAACGGAATTTCTCAGGAAAAGCAATACCATTCAAGTTGCAAGCTGAACAGATCGACATAAATTGATTTCCACAACAAGAACATTCCATAATTTCTGAACAAAGGCGGTCACGTGACTTGAGAAAAATTCGTAATCAAAGGCGATCACGTGATAGTCACGTGGCGGTAAATTCCGCTCTATTTTTGAACGAGACCTGGTCACGTGATCTGCAATAACAATGGCGACGAAATGGAGTGGAAATAGGGGGTTGTTGAGTTTCGAAAGGTTATACTCTTCCAGCAGGCCGATTTGAAATGAAATTTTTGGTCAGGTATGACAAAAAATGATTTATTGATCTATACCCTACAGTGTTTTGCCGAGTGATTGGATATGATACACAAAAACAAAGCTTCGCTACTTGTACCAAACTTTCCGCTGTTTTCGATATGCAATTATCTCTGATGTAAATAGCGAAAAATCATAATATCAAAGAGCGTATTTACGTCAGAGAAGACTCGGATTACACCAGCAGCACCTCAGAGATGATATCCAACCTCAGATGGCCCACATTGCAACAACGACGTACCAATGCTAAGCTGGTGATGGTATATTGTATCACACATTCCCTTATTGACATCCCTGCTCCATGCTTTTTCCATCCTCTAACACTAGGCGGACATGGCCACATATTCCACATACCATTCTGTAGGACCGACTGCTTCAAATACTCATTCTTCCCATCGGCAATTCGACTGTGGAACAGCCTACCAGTACATCTGACTGCAGCACCCAGTCTTGAGGCGTTCAAAGGGGGGCTCATCGTACCATAAGCACCAGTTGTGTTTTTATTGCTTTTAATCCTGCACCGTTCATTATTTTTACCTGTTTATTTGCCGCACAACGACTTTGTACATACACTCCTGTACGATGATGCCCCAGAGAGAGTTATGTGCAGTATTGGAAGAAGAAGAAAGAAGAAGGACTCTATCTAGATTTTTTTGGCGAGTGGAAAAATATTCCCCACCCACAAGTTTTATTAATGCAGCAGGGTTTTCCATGACGCACAAATCATGCGTCATTGTCGCAATATCAGAACTAATGACTCAGTGATTTTTTTTCCTAAAAAAACGGTCGTTATTGGGCCCCTTTCCCATCTCTGAGGAATATACTTTTTTCCCCCATTTCAGATAAATTTTCCCCTCCTGGAACTAGATTTTTTGTTATAAAGAAAAATCCAAATCATACTTAGATTCTAAGCATCTCCATCAGTTCTAATGGTTGTTTAAATGTCCCATTATGATCTACAAGCAAGTTAAATGCATTTATAACACTGTATTTGAGAGTATAAGCATGCATTATAATTTCCCCTTTTTGGGTGTTCATGCACATCCAAAATTTTCCCCCACCTATGGGCCCTGACCCCCTTCCCCAAAAATTAGAAATAAACACTGTGACCCCTTAGAAATTTTCCTGAGGGTCATTATTGATGCAAGTTTTAAATCCAGATTTTCATATGATACTTGAGTCCAAGGGCATTTGACCCACAAAATAGTAGAAATGACCCCTAACTTTGAAGGTAAGGGGGTCACAATGACCCCCAAATTCTCACGCTCAAGGAAAACCCTGATGCAGCCTCAGTGTTCTCCCCAGCCCAATAAGCTGTATCGGCCCCACTACAGCTTCATGTAAATTAGTGCAATGCCACTACAGCTTCAAAAGTACCCCACAGCTTAATTTCTTCAAAAGGGTCACCTAATAGAGGATAATTTTCTAGACATTTGTCACATTTAATGTCAAAAAGTAATAAATAATGCATTCTTGTGAAATAAAATTTAATAATTCTTTATAAAAACATTATGGGAAAAGAAGAAATTGCTCAAATTGAGCAAATTCTTCTTTTCCCATTATGTTTTTATTCACTTTATTGTTTGCATGAACATGATGCATTTCAAGGTTTACCAACACTTATAATTTGCCACTACGTCTTCAAATTATTCTGCGGAGAACCCTGAGCCTGAAAAAGCTTACAAAACAACTTCAAAAAATTGAATGCAGTGTTCTGGTGAGGTAGAAAAAAGTATGGGACAAATGTCTCATGGCTACTCTAATGTTGGGGACATTTTGGACAAACTAGGGGACACATTTTAAATCCAAATAACAACGTTACAATTAAACTCCTGTGCACCAAAATTAACCCAAGATATCTGCATATGCATTGTAATGGCCCCACTTAGGCAATGTTTTGTTGAGACACTCAGCTAACAGAGCTTGTCCGAGGAAAATAAGTTCCGATTTGATTTTGGTGGTCATACAGGCATGATAAAGGACCTCTATGGATAAGGCGAGAAATCTCCCCAAAAGACTCTAATGGAAAAGTCAATTTTCAAAACATGCAAAATGATGATTATTTTGAGCTATATTGTTAGATGGATACCTAAATCCTATAATAAGTGATTTTGTTCAATCAAAACGACTCGACATGTACAAATAATTCTTGGTTTCTGTACCTACCCCCAAAATTACATTTTCTTACCCCACCGGTATTCATTTAACCAGAACTAAGTTTTCTATGATTTTATTAGCAAGATTTTTTCTGTAAATGTAAGGACAATTGGTGTTGAAATAATATACCAGTTTTTGTTTTGTCCTTAATGCGCATGCGCATCATTGAAACGAGTTTAAATGTGAAATCTTCCCGCCAAAAATATTGCAATTGGTATATATGAACACTATTTTTAGTATAAAAGTATGTTCCACCCCGTGACCCAGGAAATCCTTTTTACCAAGGAAGCATATGCAGAGCTCCAGATAATTTTTTGAGGCAAGGGGTATTTACCCCTCAGAATTTTTTCCAATGCGTATTTCCAGATATTTTTTGAGGCAGTGCTTATTTACCTTCTTGGTCGGGACAGGACTAGAATAAACAGGAACACCCGACTGGAACGACCCACTTTCATTTTCGGGTTTGAGGACATCTAACCTCGGTATGTTTCCGACCATCGAGTTTTTTTCTGAACAAGATTACCATCGTGTGCTATCTTTGCCTGTAGGGCCACTTCAGAAAGACTACCGTCAAAAATTGCCGAAAGTTACGATCTGCTCGGCAGTGGATTTACTCGTTTGCCGGTTTGAAAAGAAAACAAACACCTTCGAGTTGATTGGGTAACAATTTGCTTTCACGGAGATAACGGATTGATTGAAATTCAAACAAATGCAACACTCGGCATCATTCGGTAGATCTACGGAATAGCCGATTGTCGCTCGGCTGGTCACAGTGGTGACGTAATTGGTATTCCCCAATTAATCAAGGCTGTGATTGGCTGATTAAAGTCGTAATAGATATCGGATAGCTGACTGCCGTAACCTATTTTTTACAGACAAAAAGTTTGTTTGTTGGAATTTCCTAGTGTATGTTTTTTCTAGACATTTTCCGATCTTGATACGCTAACTGGCAATTATCAACTGCGCTTTCATCATTTTGAATGCGTATTTGTACGCATTTTTATAAAAGTTAATGCGTATTCAGACCAAATCAATGCATATTTTACTCAAATACGCATCCTATCTGGAGCTCTGCATATGGTCAAGTGACACAACATTATGTCAATGGGAAGCTGGGTCAAGGGGTGGAACGATGTTCACCAGCCCATGGAAGGTAGGTATTCCTCAATTTTTGGCCGGAAAGTGCGCTTTTAAAGTTGTTTCAATGATGCGCATGCGCAATACGGACAAAACCAAAGCTGCCATATGATGTCAACACCATTTATCCTTGTATCTGTAGAAAATAAATTGGAAATAAAACAAAAAGAAACATCATTTTACGTCTATGAATACCGGTAGTATAAGAAAATGAAACTATTTAGGTGGGCACAAAAATCAAGAGTTATCTGCACCTATAGAACTTTATAAATGGCAAAAAAACTGTATTCATTTAATTTTTTTATCTTCCTAACCCTAAAGCTTAATTTTGTTTCTCACTTTGTAAGTTTTGAAAATTGACCCATAGCGCTGAGCCTTTTAGGGAGATCTCTCGCCTTATTCATAGAGGTCCTTTACGAAGCTATGACAAAGCAGACGATAGATCCTGTCTTTCGTCGATTGGATTTTCTGCCGACGACAGCCAAGGCATGGGTTTATTTATCTGGTTTGAATTTTCAAGGATCGAATTTCACTATGCCTCTAAAGATTTACTGAAATAATTCAGGATATTCTTAGTTTTCTTCATTTTATTTGGTGGAAAAGAATCTGATGATGGCATTTTTAGATTCTGCAAATGCAGGTATATTCCTTTTTAAAGGGGGACGAGCTAGGCTGTCGAAAATGCAAATGGCACAATATTTACAAACCAGAAATAACATATGAAATTATCAACCTGAAGGGGTAGATCATTTATGTCCATTGTTAGCACTCCACGAGCTTTATTAAGTATTAAAATCCAAGTCAATTAATAACATGCTGGTCGTCCTTGTTTTTGTTTTGTAACGGCTACATATGCCCAACCTTCAAAAATCGATTACGTCAGAGATACGTCATCTGTGCTCAGCGAGATTTAACACACCGTACAACCGGCTGCGTAGAAAGTCAGGGAAGACAGATTCGGCATCTGATGTCATGTGCATGGTAGGTCAAATGAATTTACCTTTATAAATAAACGAAAGGATCTTTGGTATTCTATAGTTGATAAATACGCGTATAAATGTTCAGTGCTTGTACAAAATAAACCTTTTCACGTATTCCTCGCAAATAAGGTCACAGTCATCGACACAGCCGGTTGTACGGTGTGTTAATACCGCAGAGGTGTGTCTCGTTGACCTTGACCTTGTCTTGTTTTGAAGTAAAAATAGAATGTGTAAACACGCTTGTAAAGGATTGATCTATAGCAAGGGAACGATGTTTTTTTGCCGAGATTGATGTTTTTATGCATTGCTAATTGTTTTTCCATGCACAAATATGAGTTCCCGAACAGTTCGGAAGCATAAAAACATAGAATGAGCCCCTTTAAGTAAATATTGATGTTCAGTCATTCAGTATTTTATCGCTTTGATAATGATAGACACAAATAAATATAAAATTGTTTAAAATTCTTAAAATGTATGTGTATTTTTTATTATCAATCTAAAAATCAGTTTCGGTTAAATGAATTTATTAAATTAAATCTATAATGTTGGTCGATTAACTAGCACTCTGCGCCTGAAATTACAAACCGAACCCGACCTATAAACAAAAAGACCTCGGAACTTCAGTCGCGTGCAACAGTAAATTGATATGAAATTACAGCGTATTCGAGTCTAATGCTCAGTCAGGGCCTGCGAATTGAATTCTGGGTAGGAAATAATGAGATGAATGATCTAGTTTGGATTTCTCCTTTTACTTTCGAGTACAGTAAAATTTGTCAGCGGCCGTAAAAAAACCAAAATTCAATCTCGTAATTTTCATGCGACAGAAATCGCATCTTGACAAAATTTTATGCGACATTTAACTTTTTTCAAGCGAGAATGTCGCGGAATCGCGGCCTCGCCAGAACACTGTAATTTATTGTACTAGGTTTTGAACATGTCATTATTATGCTTTTATTTTTCAAAATGAAAACTTTTATGCTATGCAAAACCAGATTGCAAGTGAATTTTTGGTTTTGCTAGTGGTTTCAAAAGCCACTAGCAAAATTTTGCAAGTCATTTTTTCAGGGAAATTCTAGCCCTGTCAGTTGTAACTAAAACATACACAAAGATAATTATGCCCCCTTTCGAAGAAAATGGGGGTATATTGTTTTGCAAGTGTCGGTCAGTCGGAAGGTCGGTCAGTCGGAAGGTCGGTCGGTCCGTAGGTCGGTCGGTCGGTCCGTAGACCAAACCTTGTCCGGAGCATAACTCAAAAAGTATTAAAGGTAGAATCATGAAACTTTATAGGAGGATAGATCTCATTATGGAGAGGTGCAGTGCATAAGAACCGTAACTCTGCCAATCATATTGGAGTTATTGCCCTTTGTTGATTTTATAACTTGATTCTTGTCCGGAGCATAACTCAAAAAGTATGTAAGGTACAATCATGAAACTTTACAGGTGGATAGATCTTATTATGGAGAGGTGCAGTGCACAAGAACCGTAACTCTGCTGATAAAATTTTTTGAGTTATTGCCCTTTGTTAGCTCACCTGAGCACGAAGTGCTCAAGGTGAGCTATTGTGGTCACTTTTTGTCCGTCGTCCGTCTGTCCGTCTGTCTGTCCGTCCGTCCACAATTTCGTGTTTACACTCTAGGATCTACAAATATAAGCCAATCTTGACCAAACTTGGTCAAAACATGTATGGCCATAAGATCTCGGGTGAGTTCGATTATGGGTCAGATCGAACTAGAAAGTCAGGAGTTATCTGCCCTTGAATGCGAAAAATACTTAGTTTTGACATTGTTTACACTCTAGCATCTACAATTATTGATCAATCAAGACAAATCTTGGACATAACATTGCAGACCATAAGATCTCGGATGAGATCGATTTTCAGTCTGATCTGACCAGAAAGACAAGAGTTATGTGCCCTTGAATTTGACAAAATTGCCATTTTCGGCTGTTTTTGACCTTGTTTACACTCTAGAATCTACAATTATTCATCAATCAAGACAAAACTTTGACACAATGTTTGGGACCATGAGATCTCGGATGAGTGTGATTTTCAGTCTGATCTGATCAGAAAGTCGAGAGTTACTTGCCCTTGAATTTGACAAAATTGTCATTTTTGGCTGTTTTCGACGATGTTTACACTCTAGAATCTACAATTATTGATCAATCAATCCAAAACTTGGACACAATATTGGGGATCATAAGATCTGGGATGAGTTTGATTTTCAGTCTTATCTGATCAGAAAGATGAGAGTTATGAGCCCTTGAATTTGACAAAATTGCCGTTTTTGACTGTTTTTGACCTTATTTACACTCTTGAATCTACAATTTTTGACCAATCAAGACAAATTTTGGACACAAGGTTGGAGACCATAAGATCTCATGAGTTTGATTTTCAGTCTAATCTGACCAGAAAGGTGAGAGTTATGTGCCCTTGAATTTGATAAAATTGCCGATTTCGGCTGTTTTTGACATTGTTTACACTCTATAATCTACTATTATTTATCAATTAAGACAAAACTTGAACACAATGTTTGAGACCATAAGATCTTGGATAAGTTTGATTTTCAGTCCAATCTGATAAAAAAATGGAGAGTTATGTGCCCTTGAATTTGATAAAATTGCCGATTTCGGCTGTTTTTGACGTTGTTTACACTCTATAATCTACTATTATTTATCAATTAAGACAAATCTTGGACACAATGTTGGATATCATAAGATCTCGGATGAGTTTGATTTTCAGCCTGATCTAACTAGAAAGTCGAGAGTTATGTGCCCTTGAATTTGACAAAATTGCTGTTTTCGGCTGTTTTCGACCTTGTTTATACTCCAGAATCTACAATTATTTATCAAACAAGACAAATCTTGGACACAATGTTGGGCAGGATGAAATCTTGGATGAGTTCAATTTTCACAATGTTATTGACCATAAGTTCGTTTTCAGTCTTAAAGTCATAAATATTTTTTGAAATGAAGAAAAGTGTTGCTTATATCATTTTGGTTCAGGTGAGCGATATAGGACCATCAAGGTCCTCTTGTTGATTTTCAAACTTGATTTTTGTCCGGAGCATAACTCAAAAAGTATGTAAGGTAGAATCATGAAACTTTACAGGTTGATAGATCTCATTATGGAGAGATGCAGTGCACAAGAACCGTAACTCTGCCGATCAAATTTTTTTAGTTATTGGCAATAACTCAAAAAATTTGATCGGCAGAGTTACGGTTCTTGGGCACTGCATCTCTCCATAATGAAATCTATTCACCTATAAAGTTTCATGATTCTACCTTACATATTTTTTGAGTTGTGCTCTGGACAAGAATCAAGCTATAAAATCAACAAAGGGCAATAACTTATTCTTATAACTTGTCCTTTTACACATACAGCCTTGATATTTGACACATGGACACCTACGACCAAGACCTTTCACATTTGACCATGACCTTGGACCTTGTGACCTTGACCTTGGTGTTTGACCTACTTTAATAATACATTAACCTGGCCTATATTTCATGTCATTTTACACATATAGCCTTGATATTTCACACATGGTCACTTCCAACCAAGATATTTCACTTTGACCATGACCTTAGACCTTGACCTTGGAGTTTGACCTACTTTTAAAAACTTAAACTAGGCCTATATCTCATGTCCTGTTACCTATACAGTCTCAATATTTTACACATGGACACCTCCTACCAAGACCTTGCACATTTGACCATGACCTTGGCCTGTGTGACCTTGACCTTTGATTTTTACATTCTTTTAGAAATCTTTAATCTAGCCTTTATTTTATGTCCTATTACACCTACAGCCTTGATATTTCACACATAGACACCTCCTACCAAGACCTTTCACATAAATTTTGACCATGACCTTGAATATTGCAACCTTGACCTTGGAGTTTGACCTACTTTTAAAAAGACTGAAACCAGGCATATATATCATGTCCTTTTACACCTACAGCCTTGATATTTCACACATGGACATCTCCAACCAAGACCTTTCACATTTTACCATGACCCTAACCTTGGCATTTGGCCTACTTTTAAAAACTTTAACCTGGCCTATGTTTCATTTTACTTTTACATATTTCACACATAGACACCTCCTACCAAGACCTTTCATATTTGACCATGACCTTGGACCTTGTTAACTTGACCTTGGACTTTGACCTACATCAAATATAGGCCCTTGAGGGGGCATATATGTTTTACAAACATCTCTTGTTTAGTTAGTTTTCTGCTAGTGCCTTAACAACTCTAATCAAGTTTGAAGTTACTCACCTTTGTATTACAAAGTTTATTCGTATGTCTGGTCACATCACTATGACATCAGCCTCATTCAGTGAAGTGATGACCTCAGCGATTTTGCTGACGCCAAGTCTGAAATTGCCAGAGGAAATCCTGAGCTTTAGTTATGAGGGTTTTTAGCTCACCTGAGCACGAAGTGCTCAAGGTGAGCTATTGTGGTCACTCAATGTCCGTCGTCCGTCCGTCTGTCTGTCCGTCCGTCTGTCAACAATTTGGTGTTTACACTCTAGCATCCACAAAAGTTGGCCAATCTTGATTAAACTTGGTCAAAGCAAGTATGGGCATAAGTTCTCGGATGAGTTTGATTATGGACCTGATCGGACCAGAATGTGCCAAGTTATCTGCCCTTGAATGTCAAAAAATGCAGTTTTTAACTTTGTTTACACTCTAGCATCTACAATTATTGATCAATCAAGACTAAACTTGGATATAAGGTTGGAGACCATAAGATCTCGGACAAGTTCGATTTTCAGTCTGATCTGAGTAGAAAGACGAGAGTTATGTGCCCTTGAATTTGACAAAATTGCCGTTTTCGGCTGTTTTCGACATTGTTTACACTCTAGAATCTACAATTATTGATCAAACAAGACAAAACTTGGACACATTGTTGGGCACCATAAGATTTCGGACGAGTTTGATTTTCAGTCTGATTTGTATAGAACGTCGAGAGTATTATGCCCTTGAAGTTGACAAAATTGCTGTTTTTGACTGCTTTCGACCCTGTTTACACTCTAGAATCTACAATTATTGATAAATCAAGACAAAACTTGGACACAATGCAATGCTAGAGACTATAAGATCTCAGACGAGTTCGATTTTCAGTTTGATCTGACTAGAAAGACGAGAGTTATGTGCCCTTGAATTTTACAAAATTGCCGTTTTCGGCTGTTTTCGACCTTGTTTACACTCTAGAATATACAATTATTGATCAATCAAGACAAAACTTGGACACATTGTAGGGGACTGTAAAATTTGGGATGAGTTTGATTTTCAGTCTGATCTGTTTAGAAAGTCGAGAGTTATGTGCCCTTGAATTTGACAAAGTTGCCGTTTTCGACTTCCTTGTTTACACTCTAGAATCTACAATTATTGACCAATCAAGACAAAACTTAGACATGATGTTGGAGATCATAAGGTGTCAAATGAGTTTGATTTTTGGTCTGATTGAACCAGAAAGTCGAGAGTTATGTGCCCTTGAATTTGACAAAATTGCTGTTTTGACTGTTTTCGACCCTGTTTACACTCTAGAATCTACGATTATTGATCAACCAAGACAAAACTTTGACACTATGCTGCTGATTGTAAGAACTTGCATGAGCTGAATTTTACTGCAATCAAATGAGAAAGTGGTCAGTCATGCATGTGCCCTTGAATCTGACAAAATTGCTGTTTCAACTCTAACAACCACAAATGATGAACAATCAAGATGAAATTTGGATTATGATGGTAATAACAATGAGATCTTGGATAAATGAATTTTAGAATAATCAGAATAGAATTTGTTCAGTTATCTGCCTTCAGAGCTCCAGATAAGGTGTGTGACTGCGTTATTACGCATTCAAATTTGTAAAAAATGCATTACAAAGACATTTGTGTGCGTCGCCAGACGCATTCAATTTTCAAGTAACGCATTCCTAACAAGCGAGAGCGAGTGAAAGTTACTGGTTTCGTGCTAACGCATTCAAATTATTTCTAAACGCCGAAGGGAAATTTCCCGTTATCTGTCACCGGATGTTTACAAATCACAGCCATTTCGATACAATGGGGGACATTGGTCGGTTATCGGTCGTGGCGGATTATCCAGGTGGCGCTGCAATCACAGCGGTCCTATAATCGCAACTTTTCGGGCAGTATTAACTAGTTTTCTCTCAGTTTATTTCTGTCCTTTAAGTACTGTTTATGCTTATGTTATATATGGATCATTGTCCCAACAGTTTCAAAAGAAATTACTTTTAATTTAGACAATTGCATACTTTGTGTTTGATTAAGACTACAATTATCATTCCTTTTTATACGCCCGAAGGGTCGTATTATGTTATGGCCCCGCTCGTCTGTCTGTCCGTCCGTCTGTCCGTCCGTCCGTCCGTCCGTTAGCAATTTCTTGTGTGCGCATCTCCTCCTACAGTTTTGATCGGAATTTGATCAAACTTGCCACAATGAATCTCCATGGTGTCTAGTTGTGCATCCCGCTTACGGAATTTAATTAACTCTTTTCGTTCTTGAATTATCTGCCCTTGAATTAAAAAAATGCCCATTTTCTTGTGTGCGCAACTCCTCCTACAGTTCCTTCTTTTTTATTATACGCCCGAAGGGTCGTATTATGTTATGGCCCCGCTCGTCTGTCTGTCCGTCCGTCTGTCCGTCCGTCTGTCCGTCCGTCCGTTAGCAATTTCTTGTGTGCGCAACTCCTCCTACAGTTTTGATCGGAATTTGATCAAACTTGCCACAATGAATCTCCATGGTGTCTAGTTGTGCATCCCGCTTACGGAATTTAATTAACTCTTTTCGTTCTTGAATTATCTGCCCTTGAATTAAAAAAATGCCCATTTTCTTGTGTGCGCAACTCCTCCTACAGTTTTGATCAGAATTTGATCAAACTTGCCACAATGAATCTCCATGGTGTCTAGTTGTGCACACCGCTTACGGAATTTAGATAACTATTTTCGTTCTTGAATTATCTGCCCTTGAATTTAAGAAAAAATGCCCATTTTCTCAAAAATGTCCATTTTCTCCTGTGTGCAACTCCTATAGTTTCAACCAGAATTTAATCAAACTAGCCACAATGAATCTCTATGGTGTCTTGTTGTGCAAACAAAAGCTTTTGATAACTTTTCATGTTTGAATTAACTGCCCTTGAATCGAAAAAATGGCCAATTTTACTGACAAGCCCCTCTCGGGCGTATATGCGCCGCTTTGCGAAGCTCTTGTTGATACTACTGGTGAGGAAAACTGTCGAAAGAAGAAGAAATCACTTGTCTCAAGCTCCCTTTTCTTCAACATTTTCATAAAAAAAATGAACAAAACATATACAGGCAGGTTTACATTGATTTTCTTTCAAAATATTCGGAGAAAGGAAGCCACTGCTGTACATTAGATTTGTCTCCTTTTGTCTTAACCTTTCCTATGCTTCAGGTAAAATTTTCCCGTAATTTATATAACATCATTTTTTATCTGAACCCTTATTAATTTCGGCCAGGCAGCCTAAATTCTGTCTTTGAATAGGGGTTAATAGACTACAAAACTTTCATTACAAATCTGAAATAAAACAGCTTAATTAACCATTCTCGACCAAAAATCTAACACTAGCCTATTAGATACATCTTAAGAAACTCCTTCGGAAAAGGAGGAAAATACCTATGATCAGGCTCCAGCATCCTCTCATTTTTCCCGATATAATGTCTGTTCATACATTTGTATTTCAATTTCAAATTATATTGATTTGTCGTCTGCAATGTCCAGTAATTTTGTCATTTTAGAACGGATAATGGAATTGAAGATAATTTCCATTGAGAAGTTGAGTAAACCTTTGTTTTGAGAAATGACACATCATACATTGAATAAAACAATAAGAAATAAATTCCTTTATTGATGTATAATCTGGTGTGTTTTCATTTTTCATAATGCATTCACTAACACCTCAGACAGTTAAACCTTCTCTTGTTTTGTAGAAAAGGAGCAATATCCAATTTTTATCAATTCAGAGAATGTTTAAGGAGTTGTGTGTTAGAGTATTTTGTCATGAATATTTTCTTCAGTTGTCTATGAACTAGCCATGAGCAGCATGTTTGATAAACAGAAAGCAAGCAGTCTTGATGGTGTAGATTTGAGTCGTAAAGGATCCATAGATGAACCTATCCAGCCTCTCATAGCGTACATCAACTATCAGCCAGACTACTTCACAACGAGCTCCTGTTCTGGACGCATACTCATTGTTGATAACGTAAGACAAATTTAATTACTCATACAGCCTCTCATAGCTTAACCCTTTCCCAAAGGACCTAGTTTCAGGTTGACCCAGTTTGAAAGCTTCGGCAGACAACAAAATGGATGTTAAAAGAGACAGGATTTGAGTACAAAAAAGAAAAGAAAAGAATGAGTGAAAAGGAGAAACTGCTGGTTATCAGCAGCTTCTTCTTTTGTCTCAATTTTTTCCCAAGCCTTGTCTATTAGGGACGTCAAAAGCAGGTCTTGTTTGAGAAAGGAATGATATATAAATGATCTGCTGGATTTCTATACAACAAGTTATTGCTCTGGATGCTTACTCATTGTTGATAATGTAAGACAAGTAAAAAATTTAAGTGGCCATTTTTTAGAATTGCTGATTTTTTGGCAACAGTTGAAGGTTTCTATATTTTAGATCCCAATGCAACAGTTAAATTGGTAAAATGCTTTCTTTTGTTATTTTAAAGCCAAAACCTATGCTATGGGTACCCTTTTTAATCGTCTAGATAAGATGGTTCTAAGGTCACAAGTACCCAATGCAAAGTCTTTATTGAGCAATATATATCGTCGTTGTAAATGCAAAACCTCGTATCTCGGTTTTGGAAAATTTTAAAGGGGAGGAAAAAAAGTGTAATAACTTTTCCCAAACTGAAATGTTTTACTTGAAATTTGGACATATTGTTCACAAATAATGTATCATTAATACTGGTCAGTAAAAATATCTCAAAACCCGCGAAAATTGTTTTGATTGGACACACAAGTTTGTACTTTGAAAATTGCAAGAATCGACATACGAGGTTTTGCATTTACACCGACGATATGTGGCTTTTTTAAAAGCCATTATGTTCAAACACTTATCAGTTGCTCTGAAGACAAATGAAATTTTTATATAACCCATCCACAAATGACAAAAGTTTGAACAGTAGTCAAAATACAAAGATTTTGAAGACGACAATTTCAAGTGATTTGAATTTAATATTCTTTTTTTTGCCGGGTAGAAATCATTGTGGGAAATGATGAAATTACTGCCTTTAACTTGTTGGATGTAAAAAAGCATCAATGTGTGAGAATAGGTTAACCCTTTTCCAAACAACAAAAATTTGAATGGTGGTCTAATTAGCTCCTGTAGACGACAAAATGATTATTTCCACATATAGCTGCACTGAAAATGTTGAGACAAAAGAAGAAAATTCTGTTTATCAGCATTTTTAGCTCACCTGAGCACGATAGTGCTCATGGTGAGGTATTGTGATACCGCTGTGTCCGTCGTCCGTCGTCCGTCGTCCGTCGTCAGTCGTCCGTCGTCCGTCGTGCGTCGTGCGTCAACCTTTGGCTTGTGTGCACTCTAGAGGCCACATTTTTTGCCCAATCAACCTGAAATTTGCTCAGAATGATTGTCTTGATGAAATCTCGGACAAGTTCGAAATTGGGTCATCTGGGGTCAAAAAGTAGGTCACGGGGTCAAATCTTAGAAAAACCTTGTGTGCACTCTAGAGGCCACATTTTTTGCCCAATCAACCTGAAAATTGATCAGAATGATTGTCTTGATCAAATCTCGGACAAGTTCGAAATTGGGTCATCTGGGGTCAAAAACTAGGTCACGGGGTCAAATCTTAGAAAAACCTTGTGTGCACTCTTGAGGCCACATTTTTTGCCCAATTAACCTGAAATTTGCTCAGAATGTTTGTCTTGATGTAATCTCGGACAAGTTTGAAATTGGGTCATCTGGGGTCAAAAACTAGGTCACGGGGTCAAATCTTAGAAAAACCTTGTGTGCACTCTAGAGGCCACATTTTTTGCCCAATCAACCTGAAATTAGCTCAGAATGATTGTCTTGATGAAATCTCAGACAAGTTTGAAATTGGGTCATCTGGGGTCAAAAAGTAGGTCACGGGGTCAAATCTTAGAAAAACCTTGTGTGCACTCTAGAGGCCACATTTTTTGCCCAATCAACCTGAAAATTGATCAGAATGATTGTCTTGATCAAATCTCGGACAAGTTCGAAATTGGGTCATCTGGGGTCAAAAAGTAGGTCACGGGGTCAAATCTTAGAAAAACCTTGTGTGCACTCTAGAGGCCACATTTTTTGCCCAATCAACCTGAAAATTGATCAGAATGATTGTCTTGATCAAATCTCGGACAAGTTCGAAATTGGGTCATCTGGGGTCAAAAACTAGGTCACGGGGTCAAATCTTAGAAAAACCTTGTGTGCACTCTTGAGGCCACATTTTTTGCCCAATTAACCTGAAATTTGCTCAGAATGTTTGTCTTGATGTAATCTCGGACAACTTTGAAATTGGGTCATCTGGGGTCAAAAACTAGGTCACGGGGTCAAATCTTAGAAAAACCTTGTGTGCACTCTAGAGGCCACATTTTTTGCCCAATCAACCTGAAATTAGCTCAGAATGATTGTCTTGATGAAATCTCAGACAAGTTTGAAATTGGGTCATCTGGGGTCAAAAAGTAGGTCACGGGGTCAAATCCTAGAGAAACCTTGTGTGCACTCTAGAGGCCACATTTTCAGCCCAATCAACCTGAAATATGCTCAGAATGATTGTCTTGATGAAATCTCGGACAAGTTTGAAATTGGGTCATCTGGGGTCAAAAACTAGGTCACTGGGTCAAATCTTAGAAAAACCTTGTGTGCACTCTAGAGGCCACATTTTTTGCCCAATCAACCTGAAAATTCATCAGAATGATTGTCTTGATAAAATCTCGGACAAGTTCGAAATTGGGTCATCTGGGGTCAAAAACTAGGTCACAGGGTCAAATCTTAGAAAAACCTTGTGTGCACTCTAGAGGCCACATTTTTTGCCCAATCAATATGAAATTTGCTCAGAATGATTGTCTTGATCAAATCTTGGACAAGATTGAAATTGGGTCATCTGGGGTCAAAAACTAGGTCACAGGGTCAAATCTTAGAAAAACCTTGTGTGCACTCTAGAGGCCACATTTTTTGCCCAATCAACCTGAAATTTGCTCAGAATGATTGTCTTGATGAAATCTCGGACAAGTTAGAAATTGGGTCATCCGGGGTCAAAAACTAGGTCACGGGGTTAAATCTTAGAAATACCCTGTGTGCACTCTGGAGGCCACATTTTTTGCCCAATCAACCTGAAATTAGCTCAAAATGATTGACTTGATGAAATCTCGGACAAGTTTGAAATTGGGTCATCTGGGGTCAAAAAGTAGGTCACTGGGTCAAATCCTAGAGAAACCTTGTGTGCACTCTAGAGGCCACATTTTATGCCCAATCAACCTGAAATTTGCTCAGAATGATTGTCTTGATGAAATCTCGGACCAGTTTTAAATTGGGTCATCTGGGGTCAAAAACTAGGCCACTGGGTCAAATCTTAAAATAACCTTGTGTGCACTCTAGAGGCCACATTTTTTGCCCAATCAACCTGAAAATTGATCAGAATGATTGTCTTGATAAAATCTCGTACAAGTTTGAAATTGGGTCATCTGGGGTCAAAAACTAGGTCACAGGGTCAAATCTTAGAAAAACCTTGTGTGCACTCTAGAGGCCACATTTTTTGCCCAATCAACCTGAAATTTGCTCAGAATGATTGTCTTGATAAAATCTCGGACAAGTTTGAAATTGGGTCATCTGGGGTCAAAAACTAGGTCACAGGGTCAAATCTTAGAAAAACCTTGTGTGCACTCTAGAGGCCACATTTTTTGCCCAATCAACCTGAAATTAGCTCAAAATGATTGACTTGATGAAATCTCGGACAAGCCTGAAATGGGGTCATCTGGGGTCAAAAAATAGGTCACTAGGTCAAATCTTAGAGAAACCTTGTGTGCACTCTAGAGGCCACATTTTTTGCCCAATCAACCTGAAATTTGCTCAAAATGATTGTCTTGATGAAATCTCAGACAAGTTTGAAATTGGGTCATCTGGGGTCAAAAACTAGGTCACGGGGTCAAATCTTAGAAAAAACCTTTTGTGCACTCTAGAGGCCACATTTTTTGCCCAATCAACCTGAAAATTGATCAGAATGATTATCTTGATGAAATCTCGGACAAGTTTGAAATTGGGTCATCTGGGGTCAAAAACAAGGTCACAGGGTCAAATCTTAGAAAAACCTTGTGTGCACTCAAGAGGCCACATTTTTTGCCCAATCAACCTGAAATTTGCTCAGAATGATTGTCTTGATAAAATCTCGGACAAGTTTGAAATTGGGTCATCTGGGGTCAAAAACTAGGTCACAGGGTCAAATCTTTGTAAAACCTTGTGTGCACTCTAGAGGCCACATTTTTTGCCCAATCAACCTGAAATATGCTCATAATAATTGTCTTGATGAAATGTACAAAAAGTTTGAAATTGGGTCATCTGGGGTCAAAAACTAGGTCACTAGGTCAAATTTAAGAAAAACCTTGTGTGCACTCTAGAGGCCACATTTTATGCCCAATCAGCCTAGTCAGAATAATTATCTTGATAAAATCTCAGACAATTTCAAAATTTGGTCATCTGGGGTCCTAAACTAGGTCATGGGGTCCAGTCTTGGGGATTTTTTTTGCCCAATCAAGCTGAAAATTTGTCAGAATGATTATCTTATACAGGCCACAAATCTTAGTAAAATGTGATCATTTTGGAGGCTCAGACACACCATATACAGAAAGCTATTATGTCAGGCAGGCCTGTAGGAACAGGGGGGGCTAGGGGGGCTAAACCCTTCCAAAGTTGGCCAAAAATACCAATTTTTCTTAATTTTACACTTAAAATTTTGGGGAAATCCCAATTAGCCCCCACCCCCCAATATTTAGGATAGAGTCTATAGCCCCCCATTATGAAATTGCTTCCTATGGGCCTGTCAGGTGAGCGCTTCAGGGCCAATGGCCCTCTTGTCTTGTTTTGGGGAAGGATTAAAAACGAATACTTATCTCTTTTCCAAAAGAGCTGGTTTTGCCAACCCTATATGATGTTAAATTAAGCATTCACCTTTTCCAAAGCAAGCAAGTTGTAGATAGGTCGAATTTGACAGCTTTTACTGACAACAAAACAGGGCCCCGTTTTACTAACGATCTTATGATCATGTTGTTGTGAAAACAGTGTAACAAGACATCTGATTGCACGAAAAATCGGATTAGGCCAATCAAGTTTGTTGTTACAAGTAATTACGCAAAAAATAATCGTAAGTTCGTTAGTAAAACAGGCCCCAGATCTTGAAGTTTAGACCTACATATATATGTAAGATGCGTCAGGCCCGTAGGAAGCAATTTCATATTGGGTGGACTTAAGCCCCAGTGGCTAAATATAGGGGGGAGGGATTTTCCCTAAGCCCCCCCCCCCCCCCCCCAGCCTCCCCTGTTCCTACGGGCCTGTGGGAAAAGGCTTTTCAAAATTGAATAGTTCTAATTTTGTTCATCAAAGCTATAATGTGGGTACTCATTGATATTGTCTTATAGAGGAGTATCAAATGAGTATAGGCTACATCCAATATATAGAGTGAAGGATTGAAGTAACAAAGTTAGACTGTCTTTAACCCATTACCACACAGTGATTCATTTTGACTCCCTTTTGAAAACATTGTGGAAAATGAAGAAACTGCTTGTGACAAGCAATTTCTTCATTTCCCACAATGTTTTCTACACCAAAAGACCAATAATGTTTAAATTTCATTAATCTGAAATTGCCGTCTGCAACATTTTTGAATTTTGACCAACCCAAAATTTTGTCGTTTGGTAATGGGTTAGACCATCTTTAACCCTATTCATTTGTAGCTCAGGATGATGATAAAGTTACTTACAATATATCCTTTCCCAAACATTTCCCAAACATCAGATTTAAGGGTGGTCCAGTTTGAAAGCTGCTGCAGACAACAAAACTGATGTTGATACGCAAGATTTGAGCACAATACTGCCCAGCAAATATTGAGGCAAAAGGAGAAAATGCTGGTTATCAGCATTTTCTTCTTTTGCCTCTATGTTTTCTGA
Source organism: Fragum sueziense (assembly GCA_963680895.1). Taxonomy (NCBI): domain Eukaryota; kingdom Metazoa; phylum Mollusca; class Bivalvia; order Cardiida; family Cardiidae; genus Fragum; species Fragum sueziense. Next base: position 16,356,187 of record OY804592.1, on the reverse strand, counting down.
AGCCTTTTCTATTTAGACCTCGAAACCAGATCTTTTTTTGGGAAAGGTTGATATTTAGAAAAAATTGAGGTAAAGGGAAAAAGTACTTTCTTATCAGGGAGTTAAAACCAGGTTTTTGGGGTGAAAGAGTTCATCCTTGAGATAACAAAGAAAATGCTGAAACTTTGAAACTTTTCTTGAGTGTTTATGTTAACCTTTATGCAAGAACTCATGAAAAGGTTTTGTATTATATATGTTAATCTTAATTTGCTCACTACAACTAAAATACATGTTCATTATGTTAGCCCATTACCAGACGACAAAAATTTAGACTGATCCAAATTCAAAGATGTTGCAGACGAAAATTTCAAATTAATGAGAATTTAAAAATCTTTCCATTTAAGTTGGGAAAGCATTGTGGAAAATGAAGAAATTGCTTGTGACAAGCAATTTATTCATTTGCCACAATGTTTTCCCAAGCCTTTTCTTGTGAGGGAGTCAAAAGGCGTAATTGTGCAGTTAACCCATTACCACTCAGTGACTCCTTTTGACTCCCCACAAGATAATGACTTTGGAAAACATCGTGGAAAATGAAGAAATTGCTTGTGACAAGCAATTTCTTCATTTCCCACAATGATTTCTACCAGAAAAGACCAAAAGATTTTGAATTTCCTTAACTTGAAATTGTCGTCTGCAACATCTTTGAATTTGGACCAGTCCAAAATTTGTCGTTTGGTAATGGGTTAAAAAGGTCACTGACCTTAGATCATTATTTTTCTGCAATACAGCATTTCATGTCTTTTCAACAAAAACCTTGTAACTGCAGCTTGTTTAAAGCTACAGTTACTAGGTTTCTGTTGAAAAGCATCAATTTAAGTATTCAAGTTCAAGGGAAACAACTCTTACAAACCCCAAATTACATAGCTGCAGTATTGACAAAGTTATCTTTCTTTAGACATAGCAAAGTACAAGAAAATTTTCTCAGACCTTGGCTTTGGTAGACAGACAGTATTTTATCTGTCGGACCCAATAGGGAACGATTTTATCCGGTTAACTGTGTTTTAATATTGGACAAACAATAGTATTTCCGTATGTGTTGTTATAAAATCTGGTAACTATTGCTTGAACTAAGCTGTAGTTACGAGATTTAATAACAACACCGACGATTAATCAAAACATAACAGTAAACCCAGTCTTTTTAGTCCCCTACCGGCGAAGCCGAAGGGGACTTTAGGTTTGCACTCTGTCCGTCAGTCCGTCTGTCCGTCTGTCCGTCTGTCTGTCTGTCTGTCCGTCAGTCCGGTGAATTAGTTTTCCAGACTTTTTTTCTAAACGGGGGGAGCTATTGAGCTGATTTTTGGTATGTAGACACACATTGATGAGTTACAGAACAAGTTTGAGTTTCGTTCCGGTCCAATGATTTTTGAGGAAGATACGGATGCTTGACTTAGAAAATTTCTGGGAAATTACTGTTTTCCAGACTTTTTTTCTAAATGCCGGCAGCTATTGAGCTGATTTTTGGTATGTAGACACACATTGATGAGTTACAGAACAAGTTTGAGTTTCGTTCCGGTCCAATGATTTTTGGGGAAGATATGGATGCTGGACTTGGAAAATTTCTGGGAAATTACAGTTTTCCAGACTTTTTTTCTAAATGCCGGCAGCTATTGAGCTGATTTTTGGTATGTAGACCCGCATTGATGAGTTACAGAACAAGTTTGAGTTTCGTTCTGGTCCAATGATTTTTGGGGAACATACGGATGCTGGACTTAGAAATTTTCTGGGAAATAACAGTTTTCCAGACTTTTTTTCTAAATGCTGGCAGCTATTTAGCTGATTTTTGTTATGTAGACCCGCATTGATGAGTTACAGAACAAGTTTGAGTTTCGTTCCGGTCCAATGATTTTTTGGGAAGATATGGATGCTGGACTTAGAAAATTACTGGGAAATTACAGATTTCCTGACGGTTTTTTCTGAACGCTTGCAGGTATTGAGCTGATTTTCGGTATGCGAACACACATTGATGACATACAGAACAAGTATGAGTTTCGTTCCGGTCCATTGATTTCTGAGGAAGATACTGATGCTGGACTTAAAAATTTTTTGGGCTTCTTTTTCTAAACCCATATATAAAGCCGGTAGGGGACTTGGTATTGTTTTGCAATACTTCAGAATGCTTGTTTTAGCACAAAATTCACTGCTATTTAATATTGTCAGACCTAAAGAGCATTCAATTCCAAATGGATTGATAGTATGATTATTGTGGGAATGTCAGGGAGGCAAAAAACCTCATAAAGAGGGAAATATCCTCAGACATGTCCGCTGGTCCTTCACCAAGACTGGATCAAAACTTTTCTCAAGACTAGGATCAAAACTTTTCACAAGACTAGGATCAAAACTTTTCATCATAAGGTAATTTTTTAGAAGATAGATTGTCTTTGCTAACTTACTTGATGTTCATTTTCCCAATTATCACATCTCGTAGAGCTCTGCTAGGTCTGATCTGTTCTTCAAAATTTGGTTTTATGGACTTTCCACTAGCTCCCTGTAAACCAGTTTCCCAAACGATAAAATTTAAGGGTAGTCCACTTTAAATTCTGCCACAGGCAACAAAATGGATGGTATGATGAATGATGATGATGAATAGGATTTGTGTAAAATATGGCATAGAAAATATTGAGACAAAAGGAGAAACTGCTGGGTATCAGCAGTTTCTTCTTTTTTTCAATGTTTTCCCAAGCTTCTTCTGTCAGGGACGTCAAAACTATGTCATGTTTGGGAAAGGGTTAGAATTAAGCATGACAGGCCATTTCACTTGCTTTAACTTTTACCCAGGCTGAGGATGGTCATGTCAAAAAGAAAGGCTGTAAATAGAATTATGACAGCACATACATTTGTCTAACCTTTTCCCAAATGGCAAAGTTTAGGGTGATCCAATTCAAAAGCTGTCACAGACGATAAAATTTATACTGATAGACAGAATTTGTGTACAATTTAGTATAAAAAATATTGAGACAAAAGGAGAAACTACTGGTTATCAGCAGTTTCTTCTTTTGCCTCAATGTTTTCCCAAACATTTTCTATTAGGGACATCAAAACCAGATCTTGTTTGGGAAAGGGTTAAATTAAATTGTTTAATATTTACTTGGTTTCTTTACCTTTACCCAGGCTGAGGATGGTCATGTCAAAAAGAAAGGCTGTAAATGGATCATGACATCACATACATTTGTTAAATCAGACAGTGTGGTAAGTATTTATGTTAATTTACTATATATATATGGTAAGTTACTGTATTTATAACAATGTACCTAGAATTGAAATAAACCGGAAGCGGGTACACGAGGACGATACCTTAAAGAAATGGACCAGAGAGGCAGCAGCCTAAATACGGTTTCGACACACAAGTAACAAGTAAGTAACAAAACATGGGAAAATAGTGAGACTAAAGAAGTTTTTAATGATGATCAGCTTTCTCTCCTTTTGCATCAATAGTTTCTGTGATGCAAGGTACTAAGGTTGTATCTTTTATATTATGATCGTTTCTGTTGCCTACAGCAGCTTTCTGTTTCAATTTATAAGCGTCCAAAGTTGTGCCATTGTTTTTATGGAATGGCCATTTGTGTAAGCCATGCACTAAGGTTTGATGATGTCTTTTCTTTGTAAAATTTGCATTTTCACCTTTACCCTTTCCCAAACGACAAAATTTTAGGTTGGTCCACTTCAAAAACTGCCAAAAATGACAAAATTTTAGGTTGGTCCACTTCAAAAACTGCCAAAAATGACAAAATGGAAGTTATAAATGATAGAATTTGTGTAAAATATGACATAGAAAATATTGAGGCAAAAGGAGAAATTGCTGGATATCAGCAGTTTCTTCTTTTATTTCAATGTTTTCCCAAACCTTTTCTATTATGTATGTGAAAACCAGATTGTTTGGGAAAGGGTTAATTATCAAAATCTCATAGAATTATGATATAGATCTATTTAGATATCACATTTGGAAAAAGAAGGTATAGTAAGAAAACAAGCTAGGTCCAGATAATTACCCTAGAGTTTAAAGTTTCGTTCCTGGTAAATCTGCATAGACTGACTTGAGTTGATACTTTTCTCATTTCTAGAATGTGGCCTGTAGTGTTACATATCACATTGTAAAAAATGTCCATCCTTTCTCTTTTAATTTCAGATTGAGAGTCTTACAGAGATTGAAGAAAATGCAGTATTCAAGTTTGAACCATTTGTTCTTCATGTACAGTGTCGAAATCTTCAGGCTGCTCAAACCATGGTTTGTTATTTTGTTGTTTCAACATATTAGAGTAGACAAATATTTTGATGGCAAGATATACAAAATTCTCATACTACCAGTAAATTATTTATTAAAGATGCATTCTCACCAATTTTAGAGATGATTATCAGATTCTTTAGAAATAACTATACATGATTAAAATATGGCCCTTTATTTTCTGTGTGCCAAATTTTGGCTTCGTCTCACTGTAGTGGCTTAGATTACAATGCGTTGGAAAACATTGTAAGAGAATGAAGAAATTGCCTGTGTCAATCAATTTCTTCATTTTCAACTATGTTTTCTACCTGTAAAGACCAAATGTCAAATTTCTTTCTCTTGAATTATTATCTGCATTTGGATCTGTCTAAAATTTTGTTGTCTGGTAATGGGTTAATGATATAAATTTAATTAGGTAATGGGTTAATGATGTAAATTTAATTATTTGCTTTTCGTTGAAAATCTTTTGTAAATACGTTCTTATGACAAGTAACTAAGCATTCAAGTTGAAATTAATTTACATTGAATTGAATAATCTTATAATAAAATTGTTATTTTCTTTCGAGCAGTTACAATGTGGTGTTGCATCAGGATTCAGAAACTCTGGAATAAGTGTGGGGAATAAAGGCAGATATATAACAGTAAGTACAATATACATCACAGCTGCAGATAGGAGGGGGTACAGGAATTTCCCTTGCACTAAAAAATTGTGTATTTTGACTCCGATTTAATGTAATTGACCCTCTTATAATTATCAGCTGAAATGAAGAAACAATGATATAATCAGGATGACCCCCTAATTTGAAGACCGAGGGGGACACAATGACACCCTTTAGATAAGTCAGGGGAAAAGTGTCGGAGTATTAGCCTTTCAAAATGCATAAATGATAATGAATATACTGACAGTGTTCGGTTGCAGATCCAGAGTGTGTTCGGGGGTTCAAACGAACTTCATTCTGTAGCCTGATTATTTCATTTTCATGCAGAAATTTAGTCAAAATTGTGAAATAGTTGGAAAACGACCCCTTATTTGTACATTTACATACCACCCACAGAAATCCTGGATATGCTGCATGGGTTCCCAAAAATCCCCAAATGTGGGCATTTCACCCTGAAATTGAATCTTGTACCCCCAGTTTTTGCAAGCAGCCTTCTATGTCTCTTATAGCCCATTACCACACAGTGACTCTGTTTGACTCCCCCCAATGCAAAGAGCTTGGGAAAATATTGTGGAAAATGACAAGCAATTCCTTCATTTCCCACAATATTTTTATGTCCCCTTTCGAAGAAAATGGGGGTATATTGTTTTGCAAGTGTAGGTCGGTCGGTAGGTCGGTCTGTCGGTCGGTCTGTCCATAGACCAAACCTTGTCTGGAGCATAACTCAAAAAGTATTAAAGGTAGAATCATTAAACTTCGTAGGTAGATAGTTCTCATTATGGAGAGGTACAGTGCACAAGAACGGTAACTCTGCCGATCAAATTTTTGGAGTTATTGCCCTTTGTTGATTTTCAAACTTGATTCTTGTCCGGAGCATAACTCAAAAAGTATGTAAGGTAGAATCATGAAACTTAACAGGTGGATAGATCTCATTATGGAGAGGTGCAGTGCACAAGAACCGTAACTCTGCAGATCAAATTTTTGGAGTTATTGCCCTTTGTTGATTTTCAAACTTGATTCTTGTGCGGAGCATAACTCAAAAAAGTATATAAGGTAGAATCATGAAGCTTTACAGGTGGATAGATCTCATTATGGAGAGGTGCAGTGCACAAGAACAGTAACTCTGCCGATCACATTTTTGGAGTTATTGCCCTTTGCTGATTTTAACACTTAATTCTTAACCTGGCCTATATCTCATGTCTTTTTACACATACAGCCTTGATATTTCACACATGGATACTTCCTATCAATATAGTTCACATTTGAGCATGAACTTCAACCTTGTGACCTTGACCTTGGAGTTTGACCTACTTTTAGAAAAATTAAACCGGGCATAAATCTCATGACCTATTACACATAAAGCCTTTATATTTCACTCATGGACACCGCCTACCAAGACCTATCACATCTGACCATGACCTTGGACCTTGTGTTCTTGACCTTGGAGTTTGACCTACTTTTAGAAAATTTAAACTGGGTCTTTATCTCATGACCTATTACACATAAAGCCTTTATATTTCACACATGGACACCTCCTACCAAGACTTATCACATCTGACCATGACCTTGGACCTTGTGACCTTGACATTGGAGTTTGACCTACTTTTAAAAATCTTTAACCTGGCCAATATATCATGTGCTGTTACCTGTACATCCTTGATATTTGACACATGGACACCTACAACCAAGACCTTTCACATTTGACCATGACCTTGGCCTGTGTGACCTTGACCTTGGAGTATGACCTACTTTTAAAAATCTTTAACCTGGCCTATATCTTATGTCCTATTACACCTACAGCCTTGATATTTCACACATAGACACCTCCTACCAAGACCTTTCACATTTGACCATGACCTTGAACCTTGCTACCTTGACCTTGGAGTTTGACCTACTTTTAAAAGACTTACACCAGGTATATATCTCCTGTCCAATTACACCTACAGCCTTGATATTTCACACATGGATACTTCCTATCAATATCATTCACATTTGAGCAAGACCTTCAACCTTGTGACCTTGACCTTGGAGTTTGACCTACTTTTAGACAATTTAAAATGGGCCTTTATCTCATGACTTATTACACATAAAGCCTTTATATTTCACACATGGACACCTCCTACCAAGACATATCACATCTGACCATGACCTTGGACCTTGTGACCTTGACCTTGGAGTTTGACCTACTTTTAAAAAACTTTACCCAGGCCGATATATCATGTCCTTTTACACATACAGCCTTGATATTTGACACATGGACACCTACAACCAAGAACTTTCACATTCGACCATGACCTTGGACCTGGTGCCCTTGACCTTGGTGTTTGACCTACTTTTATTTTTTTTAGCCTGGCCTATATTTCATGTCTTTTTACACATACAGCCTTGATATTTCACACATGGTTTCTTCCAACCAAGACTTTTCACTTTTTGACCATGACCTTGGACCTTGACCTTGGAGTTTGACCTACTTTTAAAATGCTTTAAACTGGCCTATATATCATGTGCTGTTATCTATACAGCCTTGATATTTGACACATGGACACCTTTTTCCAAGACCTTTCACATTTGACCATGACCTTGGCCTGTGTGACCTTGACCTTAGAGTTTGACCTACTTTGAAAAATCTTTAACCTGGCCTATATCTTATGTCCTATTACACCTACAGCCTTGATATTTCACACATAGACACCTCCTACCAAGACCTTTCACATTTGACCATGACCTTAGACCTTGCAACCTTTACCTTGGAGTTTGACCTACTTTTAAAAAACTTACTCCAGGCATATATTTCCTGTCCAATTACACATACAGCCTTGATATTTCACACATGGACACCTTCAACCAAGACCTTTCACATTTTACCTTGGCCTTAGAGTTTGTCCTACTTTTGAAAAACTTTAACCTGGCCAATATTTCATGTCCTTTTACACATACAGCCTTGGACACATCCTACCAAGACCTTTCACATTTGACCATGACCTCGGATGTTGTGACCTTGATCTTGGAGTTTGATCTACTTTTCAAAAATCTTTAACCTGGCCGATATATCATGTCCTTTTAAACATACAGCCTTGATATTTGACACATGGACACCTACAGCCAAGACCTTTTACATTTGACCATGACCTTGTGACCTTGACCTTGGTGTTTGACCTACTTTTATCATACATTAAACTGGGCTATAATTCATGTCATTTTACACATACAGCCTTGATATTTCACACATGGTCACTTCCAACCAAGACATTTCACTTTTGACCATGACCTTGGAGTTTGACCTTGAACTTTGACCTACATCAAATGTTGGCCCTTGAGGGGGCATATATGTTTTACAAACATCTCTTGTCTATCAAGAAAGACCAAAAAATATTATATTTTACTCACTTGATAAAACTGTCTGCAACAACTTTGAATTTGGATCAGTCTTAATTTTTGTAGCTGAGTAATGGATTAAAGTGTGTACAAGGATCCTGGGGGTTTGTACCACCATATTGAAGAATCGATGGAAATACTTATATATAAATTCCATTTATGTCCACTCTACAGTGAAATTTGAACAGTTGAAAGTTTTTGCCATATGTGAAATTGTTAATATTTCTAGTTTTGTCTTTCCCCAGGCCATTAGAAGTACACATTCTCTGGAAGTTTGTCTGTCTTGTCAGGTCTTCTAGTTGTCCACTGTACAGTGAAATTTGAACAATTGAAATTTTTGTTGTATGTGAAAGTGTTAATATTTCTAGTTTTCTCTCTCCTCAGGCCATTAGAAGTACACATTCTCTGGAAGTTCCTCTGTCTTGTCAAGGGAAAATGCTTGTATCTGAGGAGGTTTGTGCATATTGGTAATAGCAATGAATTTTGTGCCAAAAATAGACTACATTTACTGTTATGTTTTAATAAACCATCGATGTTGTTACAAAATCTCGTAACAACGGCTTGATTCAAGCCGTAGTTACAAAATTTTATAACAACATCAACAAAATACCATTGTTTGTCTGAAATTATGTCATGACGTTATTAATAAAATCGTTCCCTATTCAACCCTTTCCCAAACAAGACTTGGAGTCTGTTTTATCAACGGACGTACGGCTATTTTTTGTGCAATTACTTGTAACAACCAATCTAGTTAGCCCAATCTGATTTTTAGGGTGTGGGTTTGGTACAGTGGAAATGCGCTGGACTGGTTCGATCATGCTGCCTCTCCAGTCTTTCGGATGAGACTTTTTACCAAGGTCCCGTCTCCATATGACCTTAGCAGTTGAGTGGGACATAAAACTCAACAAGAGATGTTTGTAAAACATATATGCCCCCTCAAGGGCCTACATTTGATGTAGGTCAACGTCCAAGGTCAAGTTAACAAGGTCCAAGGTCATGGTCAAATATGAAAGGTCTTGGTAGGAGGTGTCTATGTGTAAAATATCAAATCTGTATATGTAAAAGTAAAATGAAACATAGGCCAGGTTAAAGTTTTTAAAAGTAGGCCAAATGCCAAGGTTAAGGTCATGGTCAAATGTGAAAGGTCTTGGTTGGAAGTGTCCATGTGTGAAATATCAAGGCTGTAGGTGTAAAAGGACATGATATATATGCCTGGTTTCAGTCTCTTTAAAAGTAGGTCAAACTCCAAGGTCAAGGTTGCAATATTCAAGGTCATGGTCAAATGTGAAAGGTCTTGGTAGGAGGTGTCTATGTGTGAAATATCAAGGCTGTAGGACATAAGATAAAGGCTAGGTTAAAGATTTCTAAAAGTATATAAAAATCAAAAGTCAAGGTCACACAGGCCAAGGTCATGGTCAAATGTGCAAGGTCTTGGTAGGAGGTGTCCATGTGTAAGATATTGAGACTGTATAGGTAACAGGACATGAGATATAGGCCTAGTTTAAGTTTTTTAAAAGTAGGTCAAACTCCAAGGTCAAGGTCCAAGGTCATGGTCAAAAGTGAAATATCTTGGTTTGAAGTTACCATGTGTAAAATATCAAGGCTGTATATGTAAAATGACATGAAATATAGGCCAGGGTAATGTATTATTAAAGTAGGTCAAACACCAAGGTCAAGGTCACAAGGTCCAAGGTCAAATGTGAAAGGTCTTGGTCGTAGGTGTCCATGTGTCAAATATCAAGGCTGTATGTGTAAAAGGACATGATATATCGGCTAGGTTAAAGTATTTTTTTAAAGTAGGTCAAAGTCCAAGGTCAAGGTCACAAGGTCCGAGGTCATGATCAAATGTGAAAGGTCTTGGTAGGATGTGTCCATGTGTGAAAAATCAAGGCTGTATGTGTAATAGCACATGAGATATAGGCCCATTTTAATTTTTTTAAAAGTAGGTCAAACTTCAAGGTCAAGGCCACATGGTCCAAGGTCATAGTCGTATGTGATAGGTCTTGGTCAGAGGTTTCCATGTGTCAAATATCAAGGCTGTATGTGTAAAAGGACATGATATATTGGCCAGGTTAAAGTTTTTTAAAAGTAGGTCAAACTCCAAGGTCAAGGTCACAAAGTCCAAGGTCATGGTCAATTGTGAAAGGTCTTGGTAAGATGTGTCCATGTGTGAAATATCAAGGCTGTATTTGTAAAAGGTCATGAGATATATGCTGGGTTTAATTTTTTTTAAAGTAGGTCAAACTCCAAGGTCAAGGTCACAAGGTCCAAGGTCATGGTTAAATGTGAACTATGTTGATAGGAGGTATCTATGTGTGAGATATCAAGGCTGTATGTGTAAAAGGACAAGAGATATAGATAAGATTAAGAATTAAGTGTAAAATCAACAAAGGGCAATGCACCGTTCCGCGATAAATCAGTCCCCTAGTTACTGTTGCTATGCTTCACAAACAAAATCCAATATGACCGCCGCGGATGCTGAACGACCGATTGTTTATCTTCTATTTCGGAGAATATTTCTATATTTTATCTACCTGACCACAAAAAACATGCTGGTCGAATTTTAAAAACAGGACAGAATTACTACAATCAAGGTTATATTCATAACACCAAGATTAATCCGGAAATCCAGGCGTGAAAGTGTCGCTAGTTGCTGGCTGCAGGTCGAAGCTCAAAATGAAAGTAGGATATGCATCCTTTCCCAGCGAAATGAGGGATGAGGAGATTGTACAGTCACGTTGTACTTGTTAAATATGGTAAGTGATTTCATTTTAAATCTCAGAACTATAGAGTTTACATCTAAGCAGTTTTAACCCAGCCTTTCCAACGCCAATGATATTAAAGTGAAAGTGAAAGTAGGTTTCAATGAACTTTCCTTCCATCCAAGCCAAGGTAGCAAATTGTCAATATTTTCTGTGTTTTATTCTACCAGATGTAAACAAGATAAAGATCATATTTCACAAAAGAGGCTGATCTTTGTTTGTACTTATTGCCAAATGAGATTGATCAGTTATTTACCCCTTTCCCAAACAATTCCTAGCTTGCATGAGTAGTATGCATGATGTTTTTTTTAAGAATAAAAGTGTCTATTTGTATACATACATGTTACCGGACTAATTGCCTGTACTCTGCTAAAAGCTATAAATTTATCCGGTCCCGGACAGATTACCTATACACAGCTGAGTTTTGTTTGTTCAGAACCAAACAATTAGCCATTAATATTTATAATTCAGGGGTTTCCTTAAAGGTGTATGGGGGCTTGGGGATTTTTTCCTTCCATTTGGGTATCAACCCTTTGCTACTTTTGTAACTATTCCATGGGGTTAATGAGAAAACAAGTTAAAACATAGAAAATCCCTTGCCTACTTTGTCTTTGGTCCCAAAAAATAGACATCTGGTTGTCATCTACTAAATCAGATGCATTTCTGGTTTTATGGACTCACCAGAAGGTCCCTCTTAGTCGAAAGGTAACAAAATAAAAAAAAAAAAACTTAGTTAACAGCTCAGCACAAAATTGTCATTTATTTCCAAATGACAAAAAGCTATATCTACAGGTTAAATGATATTCTGTTCAGACAGTTTGGTAACATCATTCATATTCAATGAAGATATTTTTATGGATAAATGTATTTACAACACATCCACCAGTAAGAATGCACAAATATCTCCAATGCATCATTTATAGCGGCTTGTATGGTTCCGTACAAATAATGTTAACAGCTCTATATGGCTAGTTATCCGGTTCCTGACAGATAATATAAATGACTTATAGTCTGAACCAGACAAATAGCTACTGCCTTTAAAAATCATTTAGTCAAAAGAAGAGATTTCTTTAATTCAATAGTTTTAAATGTGAATGCACTCTGGTCTTTCAACCTGGATCAGTTAGTTTGATTGTTGTTTGGGATAGGGATAAGTGATTAGAATTATATGTTATAATATTCAATCTTTATGCAATTCTAGGAGTATTTTTCAAATCTTTGTTATTGAATATTTGAGGTCAGGATTTATCTTTTTTCAATGATATTTATTGCCATTGTCATAATAAATTAGGATATTGTGACTAGATAAATACTAATAGTATTTTTTGATAGTATAATGTGGAAAGCATTTGCATGCACAAATACAAATACCATGTATATTGAGAATTATCTTTCAAATAACAGGTGAATCCATGCTGAAGAATTCAAGACACTCTCATGCTCACTTCTCGGAAACATATTTATGGATTTCCAGTTCTTCCTGAGAATCTATTGTTTCATTGGTAAGTTGTAAACATTAATATTAATATTATCTTGATGAAAGTCTCTTTGTAGGAAGCAAGATATGGCCAACATAAGGTTCTACATTTTGATGTCAGTGCATAAAAGCATGAACAAAATTACAGTTGAAGAAAAATGCTATTTGTGAGCTAAATATTAATTTAAGGTAGTACACCCCGAATAAGATATATATGTGACATCGGATTTTTTCGCGCGACACATTCATTACATATCCAAACTTATTCGGTCAACGTAAATTTTCAGCGGTGAACGTTCCCCCGAATGTTTACAACATGGACCAAATAAGTTTGGATATGTATGAATCTCACTAGGGGTGTGGTACCTTAATGACCTTTGATATAACCTGATTTAAATCCTTTTCCCAAAATATTCTATTAAAGTAGGTGACCAAATTACCCATAAAGCTACAAAGGAGTTTGTGGTGCTTTGTCAATTTATTTTGATGTTGAAAGAACACACAAAACATTAAACCCCATGCTCCTGACCCAAAATCATATGACTTAGGATTTGAAATAACAAAAGATTTTTATAATTACAAATGTATTTTTGCTGTTCATCATATGCATTGCTGTGTTTGCCACATGTATCAGTTGTTTTATCATCAAAATTTGGGATTAAATGGCCCCAGTGTGTTCAAAGCAGTTCTTGTTTACAAATAAATATACTTTGTGAGTATGTTTATTTGCAAGTATTATTCTGAAAAGGGTCAAAAGTTAGAAAGTTTAGTGACTTTTTAATGAATTAACACTCATACTAACTGTTTTGTGTGTGTGTTTTTTTTTCAGATTGATCTTCTATCAAAAGGAGTTGAATGAAGGTTTAACCAATTTATCAAGTAGACCAAACAGTGAAATGAAGCACATTGACTTGAATTGTTTTGTGCATTTTTATTTCAAAAAATAAAAAAAAGTGTATGAAAAAGCAATGGTGGTGGTACTTGAATCAATGGCAAAATTATCACACAGCTTAAACCAAGGGCGGATCTAGGGATGGGGTCAGGGGGCCATGACCCCCCTGGAATTGATCAAAAATTGAATTTTGACTATATAAATATATTTAAGCCATTATTTGGGCTTTGACACCCCCCCCCCCCCCCCCTGGAAAAAAATCTGGATCCGCCCTTGGCTTAACCTATTTTGTTAATCCTTTCCCAAATAATACCTGATTCTGAATAAATGTCATTTTGAAAGGCATAGAGAGAAAAGAAGAACATGCTGATACCCAACCTGTTTTCTACTTTTCTTTGAAGGCTATTCATGTTAGTAGATTTAGATCTACATCCAACTTTCTACACTTAGTAGATCTAACACTCTCAGTAATTTTATGCCCCGCGTCCATTTACAGTGGCGGATTTTATGCCCCGCGTCCATTTACAGTGGCGGATCCAGGATTTCTAAAAGGGTGGGGTCGAATTTACATTTAGGGGGGTTCGTTTTGCTATTAATATACAATTTTGACTGAATTTCTGCATGAAAATGAAAGAATTAGGCTTCAGAGGGGGGTTCGTTTGAACCCTCCCTCCCCCCCCCCCCCCCTCTGGATCCGCCACTGATTTACAACTAACATTCAACTTGATTTCTGCTCGGGATGAGCAGCTGGAGGCTTGGATTGGATGTTATGTTCGTACCTGTATGGAAAATGCAAGGAGAATGATTTTGAGTTAACCAGTTGCAGCATCGTAACAGAGAAAGTGTTTCACCTTTTCCCAAACAAGCCCCGTTTTGACGTCCCTAATAAAACAAGGTTTGCTAAATATTGAGACAAAAGAAGAAATCCACGTTGAAAATCCACAATTCTTCCTTTTGTCCCAATAGTTTCTATGCTGGGTTTTCTATCAAAATCTAATCTGCTGTCTTCAAAGCCTTTAAATCTGCTAAATGAATGGGGTCAAATGCGTTACAATCAAGCGTAAACAGCTCTTTTGCTTTGTTTGGGGCTTGTGAAATGTAATGAACATTGCCCCTTTCATTCGTTTTGGATACCTAAATCCATGCAAAAGTTTCCCAAATCGCATTTTTGCATCAAAATGCTAGAAATGTGTACAAATTTCGTATTTAACCGGCGGCCTTAACTAGAGCGTATACGTTGCTAGGTAGTGTTTGGGAAGCGGAGCAACAAGCTTATCGGCGGTGAATAAATGACGCGCTCTGATTGGATGAAACTATCAGTAGCGGAACGGTGCATAACTCCAAGAATTTGATTGGCAGAGTTACGGTTCTTGTGCACTGCACCTCTCCATAATGAGATCTATTCACCTGTAAAGTTTCATGATTCTACCTTACATATTTTTTGAGTTGTGCTCCGGACAAGAATCAAGTTATAAAATCAACAAAGGGCAATAACTCAAAAAATTTGATCGGCAGAGTTACGGTTCTTGTGCACTGCACCTCTCCAAAATGAGATCTATCCACCTAAAAAGTTTCATGATTCTACCTTACATACTTTTAGAGTTATGCTCCGGACAATAATCAAGTTTGAAAATCAACAAAGGGCAATAACTCTAAAAATATGATCGGCAGAGTTACGGTTCTTGTGCACTGCACCTCTCCATAATGAGATCTATTCACCTGTGAAGTTTCATGATTCTACCTAACATAGTTTTTGAGTTATGCTCCGGACAAGAATCAAGTTATAAAATCAACAAAGGGCAATAACTCAAGAAATTTGATCTGCAGAGTTACGGTTCTTGTGCACTGCACCTCTCCATAATGAGATCTATTCACCTGTAAAGTTTCATGATTCTACCTTACATATTTTTTGAGTTGTGCTCCGGACAAGAATCAAGTTATAAAATCAACAAAGGGCAATAACTCAAAAAATTTGATCGGCAGAGTTACGGTTCTTATGCACTGCACCTCTCCATAATGAGATCTATCCACCTATGAAGTTTCATGATTCTACCTTGAATACTTTTCGAGTTATGCTCCGGACAAGGTTTGGTCTACGGACAGACCGACCGACCTACGGACCGACCGACCGACCGACCTTCCGACCGACACTTGCAAAACAATATACCCCCATTTTCTTCGAAAGGGGGCATAATTAGCCAATCTAATTTCTCATGCAATCAGATGCCTTCTTACACAGTTTACACAAAATCTTGATCATAAGAACATTGGTGGATTTAATATGGGCCCCTGGTTTCGACGTCCCTATTAGAAAAAAATGTTCATGCACAGGAAATTGTCATCTGCAAAGGCTTTGAATTTGCAACAGTCTAATTTTTTACCGTCTGGTAATAGTTTTAGACAAGGCCTGTTGCAAGTGGCAAAATTTATGGTTTGTAAAATTTCCAAATCTAAAAATTGTTGCATAAGTATTTATGTTTTCCCAAGCTTGCTTTATTCAATATTTCAACAGTAGGGGTTGTTTCCTAAATGGTTAACATAATGTAAAACACGTATTTAGATGGACAACTTTGAATGGCACTGGATTTCAAATATGTGACCCGTCATGCTAAAAGGGACCTTACAGGAAGTGTGAAAAATATCGACCCTAGTCAGTCTGCCCAGTCCGCGCAGCTAGACTAGGGCTGACACTTTTCACTTGTATGTATTTGTCAGAATCTGTGATGTTTTCCCTATCTTACCATATGTTCATTTTTCACATACGATGTCTGGTTGACCTGTACCGAGTCTGACAAGTTTGTCAAAATTTGGATTTTTGGACTTCTGATAAGGTCCCTTTTAGCGTGATGGGTGACATATGTATCTTTTGTTATTATAAATTCATCTTTCTCACAGTATATTTGAATTTATCTTTTCTTGCAGTATATGAGCTTCCTGGTAGAAACTTCAAACCAAAAGATGCAGGAGAATTTAAACAGAATAGATAGGTATTGTTGAAGTACATTTTGTATACTTTTCCAAAATTCTAACCTGCCACATAATTTATGCATTTCAACAAATTGTCAACTATCCAGGTGGAAAGATCATAACTTTGCCTGAAATTTCACATAAAAGATAAGCGAAGCTGATTAAATGGAACTCATGTAGATTACATGAAAGCCAAGCACTCCCATTTCTAAATTCACTAAAAACATCAAATTCCGACTGAATTCTAAATTTTTCGAATTAATTTAATCATAAAATTCTTGATTAGTACCTATCAACTTTGATACTAGACTCTTAGCCTTTCCCAAATAACACTGGGTTTTGATGTCCCTAATAGAAAATACTTGGGAAAACATTTAGGCTTTTGTGAATACCAATGATCTTTGAAAAATCAGCTGATAAAAAAAGCTGATATCAAGTTATTGACAAACAACCTAAATTTTACTTAGTCATAAATATTTTTTTATCAGCTGACTTTTAAAAGATCTAGAACATCCATCAAATCCCTGGCATATTTCCGCCAGTCTTCTCTTCTGAAATTGGCCAAGTATCAACAAACTTAGTTTTCTGCAGCTGTTGTGCCACATGATTCGTGACACGTGATGTAGCCTATTATGCCCTAATGTATTTTCAGGTTTTTCAAGAATCTCAAGTCATCACTCAGTGAAAATACAGAAAACCATAAAAGTGAAAGAAAAATCAAAGACAAAGATAAAAAGTTCTCAAAATTAAACAAGAACGTATTGAATGAAAGTTCAGAGACATCACTTGTGACAGTAGGTGTGGTTAGTAATGGTGAAATGGTTAAAAATGGCAGAACTGAGAGGGAAAAGGAGGAGGACATTGATTTTTGTGAATGTTTAGGTTTTATGGATGAAGGATGACTCTTTAACCCTTTCCTTAACAATGAAAATTTTGGATGATCCAATTAGAAAACTCCTGGAGACTTCAAAATCATAGTTAAAAAGGAAAGGATTAGTATACATATAGGTCAGAAAATATTGAGGCAAATGGAGAAAATGCTGATTATCAGCATTTTTATACCCCCCACAACAAAGTTATGGGGGGTATACTGGAATCAGGTTGTCCGTCCGTCCGTCCGTCCGTGGACATAATCTTGTGTCCTCTTCTCCTCCCACAGTTTTTGACCGATTTTGCTGAAATTTTAGCAGGTCGTTTCCTATCATATGAAGTTGGGCACCTGCAATTTTCATGTTGATCCAGGCAGTAGTTTCAGAGTTATGCCACTTTGAACTTAAGCACTTTTTCAGTGACAACGCGCAAGTGGGGGGTATTTGTCCGCTTTGCGACAGTTCTAGTCTTCTTTTGTTTCAATGTTTTCCTAAGCCTCTCTAATTAAACATGTCAAAAGCACCTTTTGATGCCCTACAAGATAAAGGCTTTGAAAAACATCATGGAAATTGAAGAAATTGCTTGTGACAAGCAATTTTTTAATTTCCCACAATGTTTTCTTAGTAGAACAACCGAAAATCTAAAATTCTATTCGCTTGAAACAGTTGTCTGTATCACCTTAAAATTTGGACCACTCAACAATTTGGTTGTTATCGAGCCGGGGCTTTATGTCCGGGGAGCTAATGTCACAGCCCTAGTGTCGGCGTCACGTCGCGTCCCGTCCCGTCTTTACTTGAAAAACTTTAACCTGGTCTATATCTCAGGCACTATTACAGATACAGCCTTGATATTTCGTACATAGATACATCTCGACAAAACCTTTCATTTGGGACCATGACCTTTGACCTAGTGACCTTGACCTTGGAGTTCGACCTACATTTGAAAAACTTTAACCTGGCCTATATCTCAGGCACTATTACAGATACAGCCTTGATATTTCATACATAGATACATCTCGACAAGACCTTTCATTTGGGACCATGACCTTTGACCTTGTGACCTTGACCTTGGAGTTTGACCTACTTTTGAAAAAAATTTAACCTGGCCTATATCTCGGGCACTATTAGAGATTCAGCCTTGATATTTCATACATAGATACATCTCGACAAGACCTTTCATTTGGGACCATTACCTCTGACCTTGACCTTGGAGTTTGACCTACTTTTAAAAAAATTGCTGTTTTTGTGACAAGCTGCCGTATAGGCGAGCTACGTTGTCCGTGGACAACTCTTGTTTGGGAAAGGGTTAAAGATTGGCCCTTATTTTAGAAAAAGAATGATGTGATGTGAAAGTTTAGTCAGGACCAGAACTACAGATAAGAGGGGGTAAACGCTTTTTTGCTCACCTGAGCACGAAGTGCTCGAGGTGAGTTATTGTGGTCACTTTTTGTCCAGCGTCCAGCTGTCATTCCGTCGGACTGTCCTTTCATCAAAATGTTTGGTATTTAAACTCTAGTATCCACAAAAGTAAGGTTATCTTGATCAAACTTGGTAAAAAGAAGTAGGGTCATAAGTTCTTGGACAAGTGGGTCATGAAACATCGAAAACTAGGTCACTGGGTTAAATCTTGGATTTGTTAAAAAAAAAGTTCAAAATGTTTATCTTGATGATCTGTTGTTATTTTGCATGTAATATGTCTCAAATGTCTCTCAGGTGATCGATCTAGAGCCATCTTGGCCCTCTTACTGTATTTTAGCATTAATGATCATTGAAAACATGGCTGTTGTGGATGGGACTTATTTTTCAATTTATGAAACAAAGCTTTTTAAATAAGTCTCCTCTGAAACCGCATATTGGATTCCATTTGAGTTTAGCATGAATGCCCTTTGGATAGGCCTCTATTGTATTCCTTGAAAAAAAAATTATGTCTGAAAAGTCTTTAAGCCAGTGGAGCGATACAAGGCCATCATGACCCTCTAGTTCACAATGTTTTGTACCAAGGACCAACATAAAGGTGTAAAATTTCACTTCGATTGATTTTAATTGTCTTCTGCAATGTCTTTGAATTTGGACCAGTCTTTTGTTGTCTGGTAATGGGTTAACGTTTGAGCCGTTATTACCAAACGACAAAATTCTGGACTTGCCCAAATTCAAAGATGCGGCCGACGACAATATGAATTGAATGAAATTTTGCATTCTTTGATCTTTCTGGGTAGAAAAAATTTTAGGAAATGAAGAAATTGCTTGTTATACTCAGTAAATATTGACCTGAACATGTTGAATATGTAATGAGTAACTGTGATGCGAAATAATCACTCTTCGACGTATATTGACACGAGGAGCACGTGCAGAATACAAAGTCCCAATGCTTATGGAAACTATTGACTCTGCTCGACAGTGAGGAGTGCTGGCGAGTATCGATTATTTCGCATCACAGTTATTAATTACATATTCAACAGGTTCAGGTCAATATTTACGCAGTATACAAGCAATTTTTTCATTTTCCTCAATGTTTTTTCAAAGCCATTATCTTGTAGGGAGTCAAAAAGAGTTATTGTGTGGTAATGGGTTAATTGCAAGATGGTTACTCATAAAACTTCATATTAATTGAATGTAAATTAAGGAATTTCCTATAAATAAACAAGGAAGTTTAAAATAACCAATTTATTTTGAAGATAAATATATCTAATTTTATTCAGGGATATTTCATGCATTACTGAAAGATTTTTATACTTGATTATTATAGCTATAGATAATTTAAGTAGATATAAGTTCAAATTTAAATACACTTTCTCAAACAACAAAATATTCTAGACTTGCAATATTTTACATTTGTTGAGTCAAATTTCCGTTGTGGTTTGCAACAGTCACTCAGCAGGGAATCATATGACATTACAATTTCCGAAAAATCATAAAAAAAATTCTGAAAATACATAGCCAATTTTAATTCAGTTTCATAAAAGAACAGAAGGTGGAAAACATCAGGAATTGCTGAATGTGGTAGATTTTTATATTCTTCTTTAGAAAATATCAATGCTTTTCAACGAAAACCTTGTATCTGCAGCTTGTTTTAAGCCCCAGATACGAGGTTTTGGTAGAAATGCGACGATATGTGGCTAAAAAGTTTCCAAGAAATCATCCAAGGAATATTTTACATGATTGTTGATAACTTTTTATCAGGTGGCGTTTAAAAGACCTCTTACATCCCTCAATTTCCTGGTGTATTTCTGCTGTCTTTGCTTTATATTATTTGTAATAGGTCACATATAAAGATGATTTTTGGGGGGATTTCTGAAATTGTTGTGAACAAGCGACGTTTTTCACTACAACAAGGTATACATATTTTGCGTTTAAATGTGAGTTTATAGATTTTTTTCTAACGACAATGAACTTGTTCTAAAAACAGACCGGGTTACCTTTTTGTATTGACAAACTGTCAGTGTTATTATAAAATCTCGTAACTACAGCTTCAATAAAGCCGTAGTTACGATATTCTATAACAACACTGAAGGAATACATTGTTCATGAAAAAACGTCCCTCGCTTTGGCCGAGTTCACCACCAGTGGTTGTGTCGAGTGACCCTCCGCCGTGTCAGCTGCCTACATTTAGTATTTTTGAGCAATATAATTTTATGCCTTATCAATCACATAACACATGTTTAACAGGCATTGTCATGGTGGGTTATCATGTGATACAATAATTTCAGAAAACCTTCCCCTTTCCCAAACAAGACCTGGTTTTGACGTCCCAAATAGAAAAGGCTTGGGAAAACATTGAGACAAAAGAAGAAACTGCTGATAATCAGCAGTTTCTCCTTTAGCCTCAATATTTTCTGGGCTACATTGAACACAAATTCTATCTTTATCTACATATATTTTGCCGTCAGCTGCAGCTTTCAAAATGGACTAGCCTAAAATCTTTTCGTTTGGGAAAGGGTTATCAATCACATCACACATGTTTAACAGGCATTGTCATTGTGGGTAATCATGTGACACAACAATTTCAGAAAACCTTCAATGATTATACCCCCCAAATTCAATTTGGGGGGTATATAGGAGTCAGCTTGTCTGTCTGTTGGTCTGTTGGTCCGTTGGTCTGTCTGTTGGTTTTTTCTTCAAACATCTTCTCCTCCTCAACCACTGGGCAAATTATTACCAAACTTGGCAGAAATGTTCCTTGGGTGACCCTTTTCAAAACTTGTTCGTGAATTTTTGATTCGTCAAAAATTGTGGGCGTGGCAGGGCGGGGCTTATCGGACTTAGAGAAATCATGTGAAAAATCTTTAAAAATCAATTATCAGGCCAATTTGAACCATATTTGGCAGGATTGACCCTTGAGTGATTGTTTTCAATGTATGTTCATGATTTTTTCATTCGTCAAAAAATGAGGGCGTGGCAGGGCGGGGCTTATCAGACTTCAAGAAATCGTTAAATAATTCTTCAAAAATCTTCTCCTCCTGAACCACTGGGCCAATTATTACCAAACTTGGCAGAAATGTTCCTTGGGTGACCCTTTTTAGCTCACCTGAGCACGAAGTGCTCAAGGTGAGCTATTGTGGTCGCTTTTTGTCCGTCGTCCGTCCGTCCGTCTGTCCGTCCGTCTGTCCGTCCACAATTTCTTCAAACATCTTCTCCTCCTAAACCATTGGTCCAATTTTAATCAAACTTGGCAGGAATTATCCTTATGTGACCCTTTTCAAAACTTGTTCGTGAATTTTTGATAAGTCAAAAAATGTGGGCGTGGCAGGGCGGGGCTTATCGGATTTTAGAGAAATCCTAAGAAAATTCTTTAAAAATCAACCATTGGGCCAATTTGAATCAAACTTGGCAGGAATGTGCCTTGAGTCACCTGTTTCAAAATTTATCCACAATTTTTTACATTTGTCAAAAAGTGTGGCCGTGGCAGGGAGAAAGGGGCTTATCGGACTTAAAGAAATCATAAGAAAATTCTTTAAAAATCAACCATTGGGCCCAATTGAACCAGACTTTACAGGAATGTGCCTTTAGTCATCCTTTTCAAAATTTATCCACAAATGTTTACATTTGTCAAAAAATGTGGCCGTGGCAGGGAGAAAGGGGCTTATCGGACTTAAAGAAATCATAAGAAAATTCTTTAAAAATCAACCATTGGGCCCAATTGAAGCAGACTTTGCCGGAATGTTCCTTTAGTCACCCTTTTCAAAATTTATCCACGAATGTTTACATTTGTCAAAAAATGTGGCCGTGGCAGGGAGGAATGGGCTTATCGCACTTAGAGAAATCATAAGAAAATTCTTTAAAAATCAACCATTGGGCCCAATTGAAGCAGACTTTGCAGGAATGTTCCTTGAGTCACTCTTTTCAAGTTTATTCACAATCTTTTACATTTGTCAAAAAATGTGGCCGTGGCAGGGAGGAAGGGGCTTATCTGACTTAATAAAATCATAAGAAAATTCTTTAAAAATCAACCATTGGGCCGCAATGAACCAAACTTTGCAGGAATGTTCCTTGAGTCACTCTTTTCAAAATTTGTTCCCAAATTTTTACAATTGATAAAAAATGTGGCCGCGGCAGGGAGGAAGGGGCTTATCAGACTTTGAGAAATCATAAGAAAATTCTTTAAAAATCAACAATTGGGCCCATTTGAACCAGACTTTACAGGAATGTTCCTTAAATCACTCTTTTCAAAGTTTGTTCACAAATTTTTATATTTGTCAAAAACTGTGGCCTTGGCAGGGAGGAAAGGGCTTATTGGACTTGGAAAAATCATAAGAATATTCTTTAAAAACCAACAATTGGGCTAATTTGAACCAAACCTGCCTGAAAAATTCTTTTAGTGATGATTGAGAGATAATTGCTTTTCTAAAAAGCAACGTTTTGTGTCAATATTCATCAAACCCTATGTTGTTGGTGATCATTTCAATCATCTGCTTGAAAAGATTAATACATTCTACATGAGGTTTGGATATGAATAATTAAAAAAGGAAAGGCTTTCCTATTTCTCTTATCTATTTCTCTTATCTGTTGCTCTGGCCCCATGTTTATCTTATGTAAACAGATAAGAAGGGATTAACCTAGCTTATCAGATGGAGATCTTTCTTCAAAACAAACTTTACAGGATCCATTGGAACAAAATTATTACTTTATTGTTTCCAAACAGAAAGTCCTTAGAAGTTTCATGTCTTTGAATTTTACAAAATTGCCATTATCACTTGTCATATTGATTCAGGTGAGCGATTTAGGACCATCATGGTCCTCTTGTCAAAACTTGTTCGTGAATTTTTGATTCGTCAAAAATTGTGGGCGTGGCAGGGCGGGGTTTATCGGACTTAGAGAAATCATGTAAAAAATCTTTAAAAATCAATTATCAGGCCAATTTGAACCATACTTGGCAGGATTGACCCTTGAGTGATTGTTTTCAATGTATGTTCATGATTTTTTCATTCGTCAAAAAATGAGGGCGTGGCAGGGCGGGGCTTATCAGACTTCAAGAAATCGTTAAATAATTCTTCAAAAATCTTCTCCTCCTGAACCACTGAGCCAATTCTTACTAAACTTGGCAGGAATGTTCCTTTGGTGACTCTCTTCAAAACTTGTTCGTGAATTTTTGATTCGTCAAAAATTGTGGGCGTGGCAGGGCGGGGCTTATTGGACTTAGAGAAATCATTTGAAAAATCTTAAAAAATCAATTATCAAGCCAATTTGAACCATACTTGGCAGGATTGACCCTTGAGTGATTGTATTCAATGTATGTTCATGATTTTTTCATTCGTCAAAAATGTGGGCGTGACAGGGCGAGGCTTATCCGAGTTCTTCAAAAATCTTCTCCTCCTTAACCATTGGGCCAATTCTTACTAAACTTTGCAGGATTGTTCCTTTGGTGACTCTCTTCAAAATTTGTTTGTAAATTTTTGATTCGTCAAAAATTGTGGGCGTGGCAGGGCGGGGCTTATCGGACTTGGAGAAATCAAGTGAAAATTCATTCAAAATCAATTCTTTGACCATTTTTAGCTCGACTTTTCGAAGAAAATGAGAGCTTATACTGTCACCCGGGCGTCGGCGTTGGCGTTGGCGTCGGCGTTGGCGTTGGCGTTGCAACAAAGGTTAAAGTTTTTTCAAACATCAATAACTTGCATACTATCAAAGGGATTCAACCCAAACTTGGAATACTTATTCACCATCACACCCTCTACCTCACTATCAGGGCCCATGACCCTGGCTCCACTTTGTTTGGAGTTATGCCCCCTTTATACTTAGCAACTTAGAAAGTCCAGCACTTAGAAAGTCGAGCGCGCTGTCTTCGGACAGCTCTTGTGAACTTAAGTTGGCACCGATGTCCCTCGAGTGATTGTATTCAATGCATGTTTATGAATATTTGATTCGTCAATAATTGTGGGCATGGCAGGGCGGGGCTTATCCAATTTTGAGAAATCGTCAGATAATTCTTCAAAAATCTTCTCCTTAACCACTGAGCCAATTCTTACCAAACTTGGCAGGAATGTTCCTTGGGTGACTCTTTTTGTAACTTGTTCGTGAATTTTTGATTCGGGGATTTTTTTTACCAAAATTGGCAGGAATGTTCATTGGGGGACTTATTTCAAAATTTGTTCGTGAATTTTTGATTTGCAAAGAATGTGGTAATGGCAAGGCAGGGCTTATCAGACTTAACGAAATCATGAGAAAAAAGCAATTATACAGTAAATTTGAACCAAATCGTACAGGAATGTTTCTTGATTGACTGTCTTCAATGCATGGTTGTGAGTTTTTGGTTTATTGAAAAATATGGGCATGGCAGGGCGGGGCTTGGGGATTGTTAAATGTGTTGTTTGATCTGTTGGTTTTTAGCTCACCTGAGCAACATGCTCAAGGTGAGCTTTTGTGATCACCCTGTGTCCGGCGTGCGTCGTGCGTCGTGCGTCGTTCGTCGTCAACAATTGCTTTAAACATCTTCTCCTCCTCAACCACTTGGCCAATTCTTTCCAAATTTGGCAGAAATGTTCATTGGGTGACCCTTTTCAAAACTTGTTCGTGAATTTTTGATTCGTCAAAAATTGTGGGCGTGGCAGGGCGGGGCTTATCAGACTTTAAGAAATCATTAGGGAATTCTTCAAAAATCTTCTCCTCCTCAACCACTGGGCCAATTCTTTCCAAACTTGGCAGAAATGTTCCTTGGGTGACTCTTTTCAAAACTTGTTCGTGAATTTTTGATTCGTCAAAAATTGTGGGCGTGGCAGGGCGGGGCTTATCAGACTCAAAGAAATCATTAGGGAATTCTTCAAAAATCTTCTCCTCCTCAACCACTTGGCCAATTCTTTCCAAACTTGGCAGAAATATTCCTTGGGTGACCCTTTTCAAAACTTGTTCGTGAATTTTTGATTCGTCAAAAATTGTGGGCGTGGCAGGGCGGGGCTTATCGGACTTGGAGAAATCATGTGAAAAATCTTTAAAAATCAATTATCAGGCTAATTTGAACCAAGCTTGGCAGAAATGTCCTTTGAGTGACTGTTTTCAACACTTGCTCATAAATTTTTGATTGGGTGAAAATTGTGGGCGTACCTGGGTAGGGCTTATCAGACTTCAAGAAATCGTAAGATAATTATTCAAAAATCTTCTCCTCCTCAACCACTGAGCTGATTCTTACCAAACTTTGCAGGAATGTTCCTTGGGTGACCCTTTTCAAAACTTGTTCGTGAATTTTTGATTTGTCAAAATTTGTGGGCGTGGCAGGGCTTATCAGACTTAAAGAAATCTTTCGATAGTTCTTCAAAAATCTTCTCCTCAACCACTGGGCCAATTCTTTCCAAATTAGGCAGAAATGTTCCTTGTGTGACCCTTTTCAAAACTTGTTCGTGAATTTTTGATTCATCAAAAATTGTGGGCGTGGCAGGGCGGGGCTTATCGGACTTAGAGAAATCATGTGAAAAATCTTTAAAAATCAATTATCAGGCCAATTTGAACCAAGTTTGGCAGAAATGTCCCTTGAGTGACTGTTTTCAACACATGCTCATGAATTTTTGATTGGGTGAAAAATGTGGCCGTGGCAGGGCGGGGGCTTATCAGACTTTGAGAAATTGTAAGATAATTGATATTGTACACAATCAAATACACAAAGAACTCAGGTGAGCGATATCAGTGCCTTTCAGGCACTCTTGTTTGTTCTCTCTATTTCCCAATTGATCAGCTCACAGTTCAAATGAAATCAATTTCTCAAAATGCACAAAAACTGCGCTTTTGGGGGGTATGATCACTTTCAGTGATATTCTAGTTTTGTTAATACTGGACTGATTTGAATTTTGTTTGAAGCAGAGAAGGTGGGCAGACGTCAAGCATTAGATTTACATGGCAGAATTTTTTAAAGATCAGCTGATAAAAGTTATTGAAGATTAACCAAATTTTTTGGTTGATCTTCAATAGCTAAGCTTTTTAATCAGTTGATTTTTCAAAAGTCCTTTACGTCTAGTTTATTCCTGGCATTTTCCTTACCTTCTCTACCTCAAATTGAATTTAAATTCATGTTGACGAACACTTGTTACATGGATGCTA
The DNA here is from genome assembly GCA_963680895.1 of Fragum sueziense. NCBI lineage: Eukaryota > Metazoa > Mollusca > Bivalvia > Cardiida > Cardiidae > Fragum > Fragum sueziense. The sequence goes on along the minus strand of OY804592.1, from coordinate 16,329,406 downwards.
TATATTTACATTAAAACAGCAACATTGGGAAATGTTGAATAAAAAATTGACAATAAGCATTTTCGTCTTTTTTATACGCCGCCGGAGGCGGACGTATATTGGCGTCATCTTCTCCGTCTGTCCGTCCGTCCATCCGTCCGTCCGTCCGTACGTACGTACGTACGTACGTCCACTTTTCTTGTCAACGCAACTCCTCCTAAGTTTCTGGCTGGATCTTCTTGAAACTTGGTCAATGTTATCACCTCAATTGCTAGATGTGCATGAAGGAAGGATTTTATGGTTCATTGATTTTTGCCTGAGTTATGCCCCCTTAAAACTTAGTCTTTGGGGCGGCGTATATTGTGACCATGGCACTCTTGTTCCCCATCACATTTTACTTACTGTCCTTACGTGTTTGTTACCTGAATACCAATCAGGCCTTTAATCTGTTTTCTGCAACAATTTACAATTTTTAATCTCAATTTGTAGGGATAAGATATTGTAGTTACACACTTATCCTTATTACCTTATAAACAGAACGTTCAATAAAACAAAAACCGTATTTTAAGCTTTTTCTTTTTCAACTTCATTTTATTAAGAACTTAGCTACAGCAAAAATAGAATAACCAATCACGATCGAGATTACTTTTACAAGGTCATGGTCACTGTTGACAAGTTCTCGTTGTAAAATCTCGAAAAACGTGATGAACAAGAAATTTCCTGCAACAAAACTAAGCATGACAGCCGACACAATTTTATGTCCTATATCACTCACATTTGAACTGATAAGCTCTGCAATCACGACGCCTGCTGGACTGACCAGAGCGAAAAGTAAGACAGCAACTATAGTCTTTATCAAGGATTTCAGAATTTGGTGGAGTTGTATACCAATCGTGACGAAGACCAGCGACTTGTGGATGCTCAGTGCTAGTAACAGTTGCCATATTTGTGACTGATTCTCCAAAATACCGACTGCCAAACCGTCAAATATCATGTGTATTGACAGTGCCACGAGGAGAACTAAGTTACGCAACGGTTTATGCTTACTCTCTGTTCCATGGTTGTCGATGTCAAGTTGAATTATTTCGGAGGTATCGCTGGTGTTGTCTAAAGACTGTTCGTTTGTATCACCAATCTCTTCTATTGTGTCCGTATCTATGAAAGTAACGTCATCTGAAGTCAACTGGTCGTCCGGTGCGAAGTTAGCACTGTCAAGACTACAATTTTGGCGGTTAGTTTGACTGTCCAGGCCATCATTTGTACCAAAGACTTTTGTTTGTTTTGGAGATGTTGACTCTACAGAAGCAAAACGCGCGTGGCAAAGATGGGCGACATGTTCTATAAATAGAATTGATAGAAAGCCGGCTCCCATAATACACTCCGATAACGGGAACTTGCTATGAATATTCCGCTTTTCGAACACATAGTCCATATTATGACGTGATTCTGATAGGAGGTCCAGAATTGAAGTGGCGAAGAATATTCCCCCTGAAAAGCAATTAAGAACGCTGACAATTCTCGAAAACTTTGACGATGCACCGAATCTTGCTGCTAAACGTTTTAAAATATAACTAGGTGTTACACCACTGACGAATGAAACGGCGAATAGAATAAACGGTGCTGCTATTTTAGCCGCCGACCACATATTGGGTTGACGTCGTTATGATGTTGAATTTGTATTCAGAATAAACAGGTGCAATTTTGTGAAATGACGTATTTATAAAGCTAGATTATATGTGTGATTTCACTGCAAGTGAATATTGCACGCATCGAAGCCGAATATGGCCATATTCTAAATGCACAAAATTTGTATTAATTAACCCTTTCCAGAACAAAAGTCTTGACACAAAAAGGCTATGGAAGCATTGAAATGAATGGAGTTTTCTCCCTTCCTCTCATGGATTTTCATACTACACTATTTGAATATTAATTTCATAACTATACATGTACAATAACATGTGCGAGTTCTAACTTTCTCGTCTGCGACATCTATCAAGTTAGACATTCGGTCTAAAACTTTGTTGTTTTGGAAAAGGCTAAGATAATATCATAGCCTATACGGTTGGTTGCAGATGTCATGTCATGCGTAAAAACATTGGAGCCAAGATCTGGAAAAAGGTCCTTTAAGTCTTATGGGCCCAACATGGTTCAAGATTAGGCTGCGTATACACGCAGTCTGATCATGAGCCATGTTGGTCTCCAACAGCTTGTTCATGACCTGTAGCAACTGTGAGATAGCAGCATGGATCCCTGTCAGACTGCTTTCAGTCACAGAATGCTCATGAAACACTGCTGTCTCAAATGCTACAAGAAACCTTTTTCCAGATCCTGGCTCATTTTACTGTTACATGTTGTCGCTTTTCTTCCAAATTCTCGTACCTATGAGTAGAGTTAACCCTTTCCCAAACGTCAAAATTTTAGGGTAATCTAAAGAAAATATTGAGGCAAAAGGAGAAACTGCTGGTTATCAGCAGTTTCTTCTTTTGTTTCAATGTTTTCCAAAGCCAATTCCACTAGGGACGTCAAAACCAGGTCTTGTTTGGGAAAGGGTTAAGCTGTTGTTATGAGTTTATTAAGAAAAGTGATTATTAAAGCAGCATGATTTCGTCGGTTTTGCTCGTAAATGTTAGCAACAATAAGTGCGTTTAGGCAATAGGCTTAACGTATCAGATCTATAAAAGTATTGCCCAAATCACGACATGTATACATTATGCTTAGGCCTATTGCCTAGTAGTCATAAGTATACTCAAAAGAAAAAGTTTAGTCAGTATTTTTGATGGTCAATTATTCGGCCAAAATACAACATATCAGTGTAAAATTTCACACAATATTTGTTCAATCAACGCTTAACAAACATCTTCAAATAATGTCGCTAAATGTTAGTTTTTAGGTTTGTGCTAAAAGAATTTCAAAATGTGACAGGTGCACTTGCTGCAGTTAAGCCGCAAGTCTTTTTCCTGTGTACATGTATGCAAACCAAAGACAATAGCCCAAATACAAAAAATCCACAATAGAAGTGGTACCTGCTTACATGATTTTGGCACCCTGGCTTAATCAATTTGGCCAAAAATGACAATGTTAGAAACCATCGACCTAACCTACAAACTCTGGCGGTTTCCTACAGTTTGAACTTGGCAAGCACTTCCAATTTTACGCATTGGAGTAGTTGTTGTCAAAAATAGGCATATGCGTGAGATTTTGGTCATTGATACCTCTGAAAACAGCGTATCTGGAATAAACGTTAATTGTGACGTCATCAAATTACGTCACGTTCAATCTGACAAAAACATTGAAAATTGACTACACTGTAACCAATTTGTTCAATAATGACATTTTGTTAAAAAAAGTCTGTCTTTTACTTGGCTGGCCATTTATCCGAGAGTTGGCTTTTCGAGCATTGGCTCAGCCAGATCTCAGGCATTGTTTGACAAAATATTGAATGTTATTTATTTTTTTTCTAATTGTCTGTCTACAATAAATAACTTTGTAGCAGTGGTAAACCAGCTACTGGTCCTGATAGAACGATTTCCTGAAAACGCAGTTAAATGCTAGGAGCAACAGATTGAGTGCGTAAGTCACCATAATCTACTGTAAATTCCATTAAAAAGAAGTTTTCTCACTCACAGTCAACAAAGAGACTTCTATTCTACTAAAAAATGATACAAAGATCGATTTTTCATGTCAATTACCAGGAATTTAGACTCTACAAAAAGTCACTCCTGAAGCTGTGACTTTTCAATTTGCCCCCTTTTGGAATGAATTGTCGAAAAGAAGGTTAAGCAAAACATGGATGCCAATTGAATTTCACCGACTTGTTCTAAATTGGTTGAAGATTGTTATGAGAAAAAATTTTGGCATTGTAAAACGTTTTAGACAAAATTATTGACCAAAAACGTTATACTGACTAAACTTTTTCATCTCAGTATATATTGCCTTAGAAAGATTTTAATGCATTTTAAAATGCATTTTTTTGCCGTAAATCAATTTTGGTGTTATCGTAGACATTACGTTAGTGGAATGTTTGTAATTGGAAAAGCTTTCGTACCTACCGGCATTTTAAGAGGCATTCCATATAAAGTTTCTCAAATTTCTCTTTTATTTTCAATCTGAAACATCATTATTTCGTATGAAAAACCTGTAAATTTCAAGCCAAAGTATAGCGCCGTTTACGATGAAAATATAGAGATTAATTAACTAAAGAAATGTGATATGAAAATTATTTCACGAGAATGGGTTGGGATGCGGTTGAAAAAACGAGTCCCCCAAGGACGAGTTTTTGAACAGTGTCTCATCCGATTCGAGTAACATAATTTTCATATCACATTTCTGCACTTAGTTAATCTATTACACGTATGTACATATTTCGGAATTTAACCTTCATATTTGGATAAAAAAGTTCTTATAACAATCTGATCCGAGGCGCTTTTACATCGCGCCTTAGCTTACAGAAATGATTGAGACAAACGTAGAAAATACTGGCTATTAGCACATTCTTCTTTTGTCTCTATGTTTTCCAGTCTTTTCTGTTATAAGTACGCCGAGCCCGGATAGCTCAGTCGGTTACGTCGGAGTCTGTCAATCCAGGGGTCTCGAGTTCGAACCCCGGCTCGGCCAGTATCCATTCTGACATTTGACAAAAGTCATTTGTCTCTCACCAATGGGTGTGAATCATCTATGTGAGAGAGCAGCTGGAGGCTCGGTTTGGATATTGTGGTTGTACTGGTGCGAGAAATACCAGGAACCCACGGTTAGGTGCTCCAGCCGCCGCGATATGACCCTGGTAGTTGAAAACGGCGTAAAACCCCAATAAACTCAAACTGTTATAAGTACGTCATTTGAAGCCAGGTCTTTGGGAAATGGTTAACAGCTGAAAAGTCCAGTAGCCTACTTAGACCTAGGATTTGTTAGAGGCGAAAATAAACACTGGTGGTGAAGTCAATTATTGTTGAGGATGCATTGCATGCTGGTCGTCTGTACATAATGCATGCTGCAGCATGGCAATGTATTTTGTGCTAAAAATAGACTGGATTTACCGTTATGTTTTTATAAACCGTCGTTGTTGTTATAAGATATCGTAACTGTGGCTTGAATCAAGCCGTAGTTACGAGATTTTATAACAACAACTACGAAATGCCATTGTTTGTCAGAAATTACGTCACGTTTAACTTGATAAAATCCTTACCTATTGGTAGTGCATCGAACTCTCACTCGTGATGTCCCGGCTTCGATCCCCGGTCGCAGCAAGTATCCTTTCAGACAAAATTGTCTCCCACCAATGGATTGATATTGTTAACTTATGTGGGCGAGCAGCGTGGGGCTCGGTTAGGTTGTTGCGGTAGTACCGGTATGAGAAACGACAGAACATATGCCTTAAGGCGCGTTCCCATTGCCGACCAAATCAACTCGATCAAGCTCGATCAAGCGATCGAGTACTGATCGAGCTTGGTCGGCAAGAGTGATCGGGACGATCGAGCGTGGTCGGCAAAAATGATCGGGAATTAATCGAATCGACAATAGATAAAGAAGAAGCCGTGTAAATACATTTGATCGAGTTTAATCGGGTTTGATAGGGGAATTTAGGCGATCGGGTTGATCGAGTTGATTTGGTCGGCAATGGGAACGCGGCTTAATGCATGCCGCATGCTCATCGAGTTGAATTCCGGATCATGTCGGGTGGCGTATTTATATCGAATGTAGGACGTTTTGGCCACGGACGTTTTGGCCAGGACGTTTTGGCCACGGACGTTTTGGCCACAATATATTTCAAGGTAGGACATTTTGGCCAAATATAGATTAAATTGATATATTAATAGTTGAGACCATTTATTCTTATTTTTTCTTCATAATGAACTTGTGTCAACTTTCAAAAGTGCAATTACAAGATAAAATAATTTGTATGTAAATTTATTTGGTTCAATTCCTTTTTTTCTTAATTTTTTTTCTGGCCAAAAGGTCCTACCCAGTAAAATATTGTGGCCAAAACGTCCGTGGCCAAAACGTTCTGGCAAAAACGTCCGTGGCCAAAACGTCCGTCCACCGTTCACTACATACAGTATCCTAAGCATAACCAGATCTCGCTCTCCCATCAAGTTTCCTTATCGACATAAGGTAGTCTACCCCTAATGAGATTCGCGCGACGGATGCTTACGGCCGCGCCCGAATAAATCCGGATACGTAACGTCGCCGCTCGGGAAAAGCCGATGTTTTATGAATCTCAAAATGGCCACATTACGGGTTTTCTACCTTAAAGGACACATATTAGAACTAGATGACACCACTAAATATTCGGACGTCGACATCCAATCATCGCTGTCCTGGAAGAATCACATAGACAGGATTTGTTAGAAATCTAACAGCATGTTTTGCCAATTTCTGTGTGTTAGATCTTGCAGTGATGAAACTAAACCAAGGCCCATTTCACCATGGTGCGTATTAAGTTGGAATACTGCTGTCCAATATGGAGCCCTCACCATAATGTCCAGATCCAAAAGCTTGAGTGGAGGCGGGTTGCAAGATACGCGTTGGATAATCACGTGATACAACAATTTCAGAATATCTTCAATAACTTTGTTAATACAGGACCGATTTGAATTCGCTTTGAAGCAGAGAGGCCGGTTGACAGACGTCACGCATTAGATAGGCGTAGTATTTTTTGACAAAAAAAAATCAGCTGATGAAAAAGTTATTGAAGATCAACCGAAATTTTGGTTGATCTTCAATAACTTTTTTATTAGTAATTTTTTAGAAAACCAACCACGCTCAGCTTATTCCTTACATTTTCCTTCTTTCTCTGCTTCAATTCAAATTGGTCAAGTATTAACAAAAATTTTGATGATTTTCTGAAATTCTGGTTTACGCAATTAACCATTGAGATAGGCCTATATACAACCGATCGTTACATGAATACCAGCAGTGTATCTTCTAGTCTATGCTAAAACATCTTCGGTGGAATTCGCTCGAGTCAAGAAGATCGAAACACAATCTGATTGACATCCAAGCAGAAAGAACATTGATATCATCTAGAACGAAAACAAAATCAACTAATTCGATAAAATTCATTCACTTCTCCCCTTCTACAGACTCATGCTTATTTACTTGTAAGTTGAGTTTCTTTCCACCCACTGCTCCATTGTCCTTTTCATGTTCCTTTTTGAACAGCATACGTAGCTGAGACCCCTTCTTAAGTATCCTAAAGAGAGGTTATCTAAAACTCGATTTTAACCCATTCCCACACAATGACGCCTTTTGACACCCCACAAGATAAATGTTTTGGAAAACATTGTGGAAAATGAAGAAATTGCTTGTAACAAGCAATGTCTTCATTTCCCACAATGTTTTCTACCCAAAAAGCTATAAAATCTCAAAATTTCATCACATTGAAATTCCGCCTGCATCTTGTTTCATATTGGACTACCCCAAAATTTTGTCGTCTGGTAATGGGTTAAGAAGTATAAAGGCCAAGGGCTGATTCACTTGCCAAGGTGAGGAGTTAATTAACCCATTACTGCACAGTGACGCCTTTTGACTCCTTTACAAGAATTAGCTAGGGAAAACATTTTGGAAAATGAAGAAATTGCTTGTGCCAAGCAATTTCTTCATTTCCCACAATGTTTTCTACCCAAAATTACCAATGAATCCTAAATTTCATTCACCTTAAATTATCGTCTGCAACACCTTTCAATTGGGAACAGTCCAAAATTATGTCGTTTGGGAAAGGGCTATGCTGTCGGGGATGTAGGTACATTGTAGGCTACCTATAAGGAAGGCAGTCTAGTCTTCGCCTAGCGAATCAAAGGCTTTAGGAAAGCTTTCTTCTTTCTACCTCTTTTTTGTACTCGTATTCTAGTGTATTTATTTCTTGTTCTCTGTGTTCTTTTTTGCATTCTAGCACCGATTACATTATGGTCCTGTATTATATTAATGATCCATCTATTTCTTGAGTTAGCCTACCACCAGAAGTCAACCGTTGTGGGCAAGCCTAATGGGATTCACACGACGTCGAAGTTGTTATGGTTGCGTGCGTTGATTTTTCGAGAACGTAAGATTTAAATAAGTTTCTAAAGACTAAAAATTTTACCCAGAAATGCGCCCATTTTCTTTGTAACCCATTGACAAGCTGCAAAATTTTAGATTTGCTCACCTTGAAAAATGCTACAGACGACAAAATTCATGTTGATAACGATAGGGTTTGTGAATAACATCGTTAAAAATATTGAGGCAAATGGAAACATTTTTTTTTGTTTTATTTCATCAATGTTTTCTGAAACTTTTTTCAATTTTCCGAAATCTTAAAATCTTACAACTTTTATGGAAGAAAAAAAATGTTGAAAATGGAGAAACTGCTTGTTGCAAGTAAATTGTGAATGTCATCAATGCTTTCTCAACGTGCAGTGGCGGATCCAGGATTTCTGAAAGGGGAATTCGTTTTCTCATTAATATACAATTTTGACCGAATTTCTGCATGAAAATAAAAGAATTAGGCTTCAGAGGGGGGTTCAATTGAACCCCCCGAACCCCCTCTGGATCCGCCACTGACGTGCAACTAGAATAAGTTCACATAAAATCGTAAATAAACACAATACACCAACTGACAGTTTTGAAGTGCGCATGCGCGAGCCGTAAAATACCTCCCGGAAAAGTACGAGTAAAATTTCTTCATCCACTATAATGTCATATACGCGTAGCGTAAAATAGCGCTTCAAATGACGTTTTCTGGCTGATTAAAAGGAAAATACAGCCGTGATTCATCAAAACAAATAACAAAGTTGGAAATGGCCACTGCGGGTTTAGGTTTTAATCCGTAATTATCGGAAATATCCCAATAATTATTTGTTTTCTAACACGGCACCCGCCCAGAACGTCAGCTTTACGGGCAACATGAAAGTTAGAAACCCGTATTTGATATCGGTTATTTGCTTATTGTGTTCTTGTTATGTATACATGCATCCTTTAAATAAATCCTTTCCCCAAAAAACGTCTAGTTTTGATGTCCTAAACAGGATTTGCTTTGGATAACTGAGGGAATGGTGCAAGCTACCTAGCTTGAATGGCCAAAGTTTTGGAGAGTGGAAAAGCGTGATTTGACATGCAATGATCACAAGTCATGATATTTATTAGATTGATTCTGAGAATGTGAATAGAAAATAAAGATATTCGTTGTTTCTAACTTTAAAAACCTGCTTTGGGAAAAAATCTCTAGATAAACATGGAGATCTCATATCGGTCTATCGGGAAACTAGAAAATGCTTTGGAAAATGAATAAATTGCTTATCACATGCAACTTCTTCATTTCTACAATATTTTCAAACGTCTTTATCTTGTAGGTCGTGAAAAAATGTTTTTATATGCGAGTGCGTTCAAGAGCAAAAATTATTAATGCGTTTGGTCATTAATTCAATCATTTTTGTCCTACCTGTTCGCATACAATATTTCCCAAATATAATTCAATCAAATACGAAAACATCTAAAATAAAAAGCACCACATCTATCTCACTTTAAAGTAGGTACGTAATTTGCCATAAAATTACCAAATATATATATGATATCAGATTGTGATTTGTTGTGTTAATTAGATCACGTGTTGACACGTGATTGCAATTTCCCATAATCTCATTCTGATAGTGGTATACTGTCATTCGAAATTGTCTTGTCTCTTTGTCGGGAGAATTAAAATATTGTATCAAATTAATTGGAATAACATGTCAATCGTCAAACCGTTAATCCTTTGTCAAACAACTTAATTGAAGGTCACTAACTATGACGTGGTAGAAGATTGGGGACTGTTCCAATCGAATCAACAAAAGTACAAATATTTCCTTTTCTTCGCAAAGTTCCATAAAAAGTGTTTAAATTGTTTTGAAATTTACATAAAATGTTGTTGTTCTCTTTTTTTTTCAATGTAGTAAATAATCATACAGCTAAAATAAATTGCATGTCTGCAACAAATTTTGATATTCTTAATAAAAGGAATGATGATATTAAGGTTAGAAAACGGCTGTCTTGATAATGTTTATGATAGAAAAGGGCTGTTTTCAACCTCAGTTCTGAATTCGGCCCGTAAAACATTTCATTAAAGAAAATAAATCAAAATCTGCATCTAATCATTGATTACTAGTTATGCGCTATTAGATAAGATGTCTAATATTTTAACTACTAATTCATATTAATGTAAGCCGATTTTTTTTGAGGTTTCAAACAAGTAAATACGGTTGCTGGATATTCCAGAAATTTTCTAATGTATGTTTTATGATTTGTCTGTAAATTATTGTAGCCAATCCATGTGACACAGATCAAAGATTTAAAGGGTGTATATCCTTCGGGTAAAGATGAAAAGGGTGCGATAATCGTGTTCATTATGTGCCCGGTGCTTTCAAGAGGTCACATGTGTCATAACTATCTGTGTTGAGATTGGATTAACGAAAGGTGTCTCTTTCAGTACATGCTAATGGGTTAACAAAATGTGAAATTAAAGTCGTTTGGATTTAATTTTCCTTTTCAATGGCTTGAAAGAAAAGTAAGTATATTTTTTGTATTGAGATCGGAGATCTAGTTCTAAAGGCCCGTGAGCTGGAAACAATTTCTCCCTTTCTCGTAATTATTTTGCGTGTCATAATATTCTATGCATCAAATCAGCATTTTTGATCATCGTACAACAACAAAAAATTGTTTTGGTAAAATTATTATGCCAAATAAATAGAGAAAATGCTTTATTTATCACGATTGGTTCACTCGCACTTCATGACAAATGTAAGATAGTTCTAAGGGCCCGTTAGCTGGAAACTATTTCTCTTTTTCTCGTAATTATTTTGCGTGTCATAATATTTCATGCACTAAATCAGTATTTCCGATCATCATACAACAACAAAAAATGTTTGGGTAAAATTATTATGCCATTTAAACAGAGAAAATGTTTAATTTTGTCACTGATGGTTCTCTCGCTATTGTAATTATATACGCGAGTAGATTTCTTACTCGCGATTTTTCTGCGCATGCGTCATTTCCGGTTTCCGGTTTAAAACTGTTAATCGGTGTATTACACCAACTGACAGTTTTGAAGTGCGCATGCGCGAGCCGTAAAATACCTCCCGGAAAAGTACGAGTAAAATTTCTTCATCCACTATAATGTCATATACGCGTAGCGTAAAATAGCGCTTCAAATGACGTTTTCTGGCTGATTAAAAGGAAAATACAGCCGTGATTCATCAAAACAAATAACAAAGTTGGAAATGGCCACTGCGGGTTTAGGTTTTAATCCGTAATTATCGGAAATATCCCAATAATTATTTGTTTTCTAACACGGCACCCGCCCAGAACGTCAGCTTTACGGGCAACATGAAAGTTAGAAACCCGTATTTGATATCGGTTATTTGCTTATTGTGTTCTTGTTATGTATACATGCATCCTTTAAATAAATCCTTTCCCCAAAAAACGTCTAGTTTTGATGTCCTAAACAGGATTTGCTTTGGATAACTGAGGGAATGGTGCAAGCTACCTAGCTTGAATGGCCAAAGTTTTGGAGAGTGGAAAAGCGTGATTTGACATGCAATGATCACAAGTCATGATATTTATTAGATTGATTCTGAGAATGTGAATAGAAAATAAAGATATTCGTTGTTTCTAACTTTAAAAACCTGCTTTGGGAAAAAATCTCTAGATAAACATGGAGATCTCATATCGGTCTATCGGGAAACTAGAAAATGCTTTGGAAAATGAATAAATTGCTTATCACATGCAACTTCTTCATTTCTACAATATTTTCAAACGTCTTTATCTTGTAGGTCGTGAAAAAATGTTTTTATATGCGAGTGCGTTCAAGAGCAAAAATTATTAATGCGTTTGGTCATTAATTCAATCATTTTTGTCCTACCTGTTCGCATACAATATTTCCCAAATATAATTCAATCAAATACGAAAACATCTAAAATAAAAAGCACCACATCTATCTCACTTTAAAGTAGGTACGTAATTTGCCATAAAATTACCAAATATATATATGATATCAGATTGTGATTTGTTGTGTTAATTAGATCACGTGTTGACACGTGATTGCAATTTCCCATAATCTCATTCTGATAGTGGTATACTGTCATTCGAAATTGTCTTGTCTCTTTGTCGGGAGAATTAAAATATTGTATCAAATTAATTGGAATAACATGTCAATCGTCAAACCGTTAATCCTTTGTCAAACAACTTAATTGAAGGTCACTAACTATGACGTGGTAGAAGATTGGGGACTGTTCCAATCGAATCAACAAAAGTACAAATATTTCCTTTTCTTCGCAAAGTTCCATAAAAAGTGTTTAAATTGTTTTGAAATTTACATAAAATGTTGTTGTTCTCTTTTTTTTTCAATGTAGTAAATAATCATACAGCTAAAATAAATTGCATGTCTGCAACAAATTTTGATATTCTTAATAAAAGGAATGATGATATTAAGGTTAGAAAACGGCTGTCTTGATAATGTTTATGATAGAAAAGGGCTGTTTTCAACCTCAGTTCTGAATTCGGCCCGTAAAACATTTCATTAAAGAAAATAAATCAAAATCTGCATCTAATCATTGATTACTAGTTATGCGCTATTAGATAAGATGTCTAATATTTTAACTACTAATTCATATTAATGTAAGCCGATTTTTTTTGAGGTTTCAAACAAGTAAATACGGTTGCTGGATATTCCAGAAATTTTCTAATGTATGTTTTATGATTTGTCTGTAAATTATTGTAGCCAATCCATGTGACACAGATCAAAGATTTAAAGGGTGTATATCCTTCGGGTAAAGATGAAAAGGGTGCGATAATCGTGTTCATTATGTGCCCGGTGCTTTCAAGAGGTCACATGTGTCATAACTATCTGTGTTGAGATTGGATTAACGAAAGGTGTCTCTTTCAGTACATGCTAATGGGTTAACAAAATGTGAAATTAAAGTCGTTTGGATTTAATTTTCCTTTTCAATGGCTTGAAAGAAAAGTAAGTATATTTTTTGTATTGAGATCGGAGATCTAGTTCTAAAGGCCCGTGAGCTGGAAACAATTTCTCCCTTTCTCGTAATTATTTTGCGTGTCATAATATTCTATGCATCAAATCAGCATTTTTGATCATCGTACAACAACAAAAAATTGTTTTGGTAAAATTATTATGCCAAATAAATAGAGAAAATGCTTTATTTATCACGATTGGTTCACTCGCACTTCATGACAAATGTAAGATAGTTCTAAGGGCCCGTTAGCTGGAAACTATTTCTCTTTTTCTCGTAATTATTTTGCGTGTCATAATATTTCATGCACTAAATCAGTATTTCCGATCATCATACAACAACAAAAAATGTTTGGGTAAAATTATTATGCCATTTAAACAGAGAAAATGTTTAATTTTGTCACTGATGGTTCTCTCGCTATTGTAATTATATACGCGAGTAGATTTCTTACTCGCGATTTTTCTGCGCATGCGTCATTTCCGGTTTCCGGTTTAAAACTGTTAATCGGTGTATTGAACGAACAGTCTAATTAGTTTCCAGTCTACAACGACAAGATGGCGGCCGCCTTGTTGCTGGAGAGAAATATTTTAAAATTATGCATGAAAGAAAGACTTATGCTGACAACAACGTATGCACACATTTACATTCAGCTTCAATTCAAACCTGATTGCATGGTTTTTGGACAAGAATGTGTATTTGACAGAGAAAATTAGTTTATAATGGGTTTTCGTGTATCTGTTTTTTTTTGACAGTCCATGAGTCGTTGACAGTTCAGATAATTTAGCCTATTCAGATCATTTTGAGTGACTGCATTTAACAGGGCGACAATTTGAATTTGAAAAAAAATTTTCGTAAGAGTTTATAGGCCATGCAATTTTTTTAATTGCATTTGATCTTGTCACAAGTTGTCAGAGAATAAATATCTGTCCTTGAAAATACGTTTAGCCTGACGTCCCGTAGTTTCGATAGCCTTATCTAAAACCATGTGCTTGCATATTTACAAACTGATTTTAATATGAAAATAGGCATGGCCTAAATACGGACGAAGCAAACAGAAATCTCTATCTCTTTTCTCGCCGAAACCTTTTCCGGAAAACGAGGTCTATCTAATTTAGTCACATTCCTACACGCACCGTTTTGAACATATTAGGTAGATACAAACTTTGACTGGTCTAAAATGAACCATGTAGTTTATCCAAACAAGACTTAGCTTTAGGGACGTTCCAAATTGTGTAGGAAAAAATTGAAACAAAACAAGAACATGTTTTCCAGCATTTCATCAAGAACATGTTTTCCAGCATTTCATCATTTTGCCTAATGTTTTGTGCAATATTGACACAAAGTACTGTAATTCTTTATCAACACCGGTTGTGTAGTTCAAATGAAAATCTGGTCTAAACTTTTGGTCGTTTTGGAAAGGATTGAACATTGGGTTAGCTAACAGGCGGGCAGACGGTAGGTAACCATCCTGCTGATTTCAACATTTTCTCCCACCATGTCTATGATTTTCGAAGGTTCACATCGCAGCGACTATACGCAAAAATGATATATAGAAATTAACCCTTTCCCAAACAAGACCTGGTTTTGACGTCCTTCATAGAATAGGCTTGGGAAAATGTTGAAACAAAAGAAGAAACTGCTGATAACCAGCAGTTTCTCCTTTTGTCTCAATATTTTCTGTGCCATATTTTACACAAATCCTATCTTTAATAACATCCATTCTCAGGGTTTTCCATGACGCACAAATCATGCGTAATTGTCGCAATTTCAAAACAAATGACCCCTTAGGAATTTACTTGAGGGACATTAATGACGCAAGTTTTAAAATCCAGATGTTCCTATGATACTTGAGTCCTAGGGCATTTGACCCACAAAATAGTAGAGATGACCCCTAACTTTGAAGGCAAGGGGGTCACAATGACCCCCAAATTCTTATGCTCAGGGAAAACCCTGCATTCTGTCATTTCAGGCAGTTTTTGAAGGGGATCACCCTAAAATTTTGTCGTTCGGAAAAGGGTTAAATGAGCGGGGATCCGGAAAAACGTCCTTCATAGCATTTTTCAAAATTGAGTTTCAAGATCGGCATGTTGTCAAATGGAGTCAAATTTGCTTCAATGCTGCTCTCTTTAAGTTACTACAAGTCATGAAGAAGCTATTGGAGAACAAAATGGATCCTGATCAGACTCTGCGTATGCACAGGCTGATCTGGATCTATGTTGGGCTCAAAAGCCTTAAGGAACGTTTTTTTCAGATCCTGGCTCAAATGTTTTCGGGGAGTAAAGAGGCATGGAGAAGTAGACCTACACTATCATTTCTCTTTTCACCTTAATGATTTTCAGCATTGCCTTCACTGGACAATAATTTAAGCTGCCTAGCAGTATGACCTGTAACATCTTTCACTCTTTCAAAAAATATTTACTGTTCCAACTTGATTGCAGACGACAAAACGCAATTTAATGAAAATAGGATTTGTTTAACCCTTTCCCAAACAGCAAGATTTTGGGGTGATCCTTTTAAAAACTGCCACAAATGACAAAATAGAAGATATCAAGGATAAAATTTGTGTAAAATATGACATAGAAAATATTGAGACCAAAGGAGAAACTGCTGGTTATCAGCAGTTTCTTCTTTTGTTTCAATATTTTCCCAAGCCTTTTCTATTGGAGAAGTCAAAACCAGGTCTTGCTTGGGAAAGGGTTGAAATGTAACAAAGAAAATATTGAGGCAAAGGGGAATTTTTATCGGCATTTTCTTCTTTTGTCATAACGTCTTCACATGATGCTAGATTTTGGAAGGAAAATTTACTCACGGACTGGAATACAGCTTGGAATAAGAGGACAGATAAAAGACTGTGGACGGTCCTAAAACTCAAATCCCCACACTGACTGGGTTTTACCAATTTAAATAATTTTGATTCAACCCTTCCCCCAACTAAAATTTTACTGGTGGTCCAATTGGAAATAGGTGGTAGGTGTCAAACAAATGTTCATAAAAACAGGATTCGTGAACACTATAGAATAATAAATATTGAGTCAAAAAGAAAAAAATTGTGGTTATCAGCAATTTCTTCTTTTGTCTTAATATTTTCCTTAGCAATTTCTATCAGGGAAATCAAAACCAGGTTTTGTTTGGGAGGTGGTTAATGTGTTTACCAAACACATGTCAACTGATAGTATAAGAAGAACAAATCAAATAAATATTCAAAAATTCATTTTAATTTTCATAAACAAGAATGCCATTTTAGCTGGTAACTTTAAGCATTTTAACCCTTTCCCAAACGACAAAATTTAGACTTTTCGAATTTAAAAGCTGTCGACAAAATTTAGACTTTTCAGATTTAAAAGCTGTTGCAGAATACAAATTGGTTTAAATCCATATGGAATGTGTGTGTATTATAGCTTTGAAGATATTGAGGCAAAAGGACAAAGTGCTGATTATCAGCATTTTTTCTTTTGCCTCAATGTTTTCCCACGCCTTTTCTATGAGGGACTTTTCTATGAGGGACGCCATCTATTATGATAACATACAATGTTACATTATGTTTTTGGGTGTCTGCACAATATCTCACTTAACCCTTTCCCAAACAATAAAATTTTGGGGTGCTTCATTTCGAAAGCTGCTGCAAATGAAAAAAAAATAAATTTGAAAACAATTGGATTTGGATTATATAGCAGAGAAAATATTGAGGTAAAATGAGAAACTGTTGGTTATCACCATAACCGTAAAGAAGTTGCAGACGAAATATTCAATGTTATGAATTTTTTAATTTACATGTACAACTCTTAGGGTAGAAAACATTGTGGAAAATGAAAAAAAAGTAACAAGCAATTTCTTCATTTACCAAACTGTTTTCCCAATCATTTTACTTGAATGTCTATACTTGAATATTGTAAACAACACTGTATGGGCCTAAAATAATCCACAAATAGCACAATCAAGTCAATTAGCCAAAGTTTGAACATCTTTTTAAACACCAGTCATTGAGTTGGCAATCATCATTGTGCTCATAATCTTCATTCATCTGTACACCTCATTGATCAACCTGCAATGATACAAAAGTAACAAATGAAAGTATATACAGCATCCTCCTGCTGCTTTTGGAAACATTATCCATGTTAAAAAGGGAACTATAAAAATCCTTTTCCTACTTTGCCCTGAGCCCTAGGTGACTTGAACATTTTTGAAAATGGTTTTAACTCTTTCCCAAACAACAAAATTTTAGAACAAAATACTGAGAAAAAAGGAAATAATGCAGATAAGCAATTCCTTCTTTTTTCTCAATGTTCTTACAAACTCTTTTTCTACCAGGGACATCAACTTCAGGTCTTGTTTAACCCATTATCACACAATGATACCTTTTGACACCCTACAAAATAGCAGCTTTGGAAAACACTGAGGAAAAAAAGAAATTGCTGGTTACAAGCAATTTCTTCATTTTCCATAACGTTTTTTACCAAAAGATACAATTTCATTCACTTGAAATTGTCATCTGCAACATCTTTGAATTAGGGCCAATATAAAAATTTGCCATCTGGTAAAGGGTTAAGAAAGGGTTAAATCAAAAAGATACTGTACAGTGTATATCATATGATGTTCATATGACACTGTTGGTCATGGTGCTGAGATTTTAGATTAGATTTATTGGGGTTTAACACCATTTTAAATTGCTGTAATGGTCATATTGTGGCAGATGGAGCACATAACCATGGATTCCTGATATTTCTCTCATTAATACAACCACAATATCCAAAAAGAGCCTCCAGCTGCTCTCTTACATAGATGATTCACATCCGTAATTGGTGAGTGACAAATGACTTTGTCAAATGTCAGAGTGAATACGGACTGAGTCGGGTTTGAACTCACGACCCCTAGATTGACTGACGCCAACATTACTGACTGAGCTATCAGGGCTCAGCCATCAAAATTCTAGAATGACACAGGCAATTTGTGTGTAGAGCTAAAACTTACATTGGAGGAAAAAAGAGAGCTTGTCCCTTTTAATAATCAGAATTTTATTTTCCTCTTGTTTTGTTATCTAGAAATTCTGAACATTTTTAATTGTCCCTTTTAATAATCAGAATTTTATTTTCCTCTTGTTTTGTTATCTAGAAATTCTGAACATTTTTAATTTAAAACTCTTTTTTAATTTAACATGATGCAGCCGAAGCCAAATTGTTGCAAATGCCTAGCCTCACCTGACTTTCTATCCCAAAAGTTATGCACCAATGACCATTGTTAATGTTCACCAGAATTTAAGTCGGGTCATTCACCTTGGTTTGTTTTCTGCATTTCTGAAAAGATAATGTAATCATATCATTCATAATATAAATTCATAATATTATCTAGATAAAAAATCTACCCTTTCCAATACAGATCTGGTTTTGACAGTCAATGAAGAAAAGGCTTGCAACATTGAATCAAAATAAGAAAATGCTACATGTATATATACAGCCTTTTCACATTTCTCATATCACACTTCTTCATATAAACCTCCATTTTATTGTCTGCATCCAGCATCTTTCAGATTCAGATTGGACCACCAAGATGTTTTGCCATTTGGGAATGGGTTGATACACATACTGACAAAAAGCACTGCTATGAGTGATAATGAGTTATTTTTTGTATAAGAACAACATTGTGACAACATTGTGACAAAGCTGCGGAATTATAAAAAAAAATAAATTTCTTCTTTTCAGAGAACGTTTTATTCTTATGAACATTAAGCTCACATCCAAAATTATTTCTTCTTTTCTCAAAACGTTTTATTCTTATTTTCAAAACGCAAATTATGCCTACATCTAAAATAAAATCAATCATTTAGTGATAATTTAACCCCACCAAGATACGATTTTGACCTCCTTTTCAGAAATAGTATCGGAAAAAATTAAACGAAAAGAAGAAAATCCCGGTGGTCAGCACTCAGCAATAGATCTATTTCCATGCCATTTACGAATTCTACATCCTGTTCACCTGTTGACATTGATTTTCTTTTCTCATCTCCAACAAAGTTCAAATGGGAACAGTCCATGAGTCTAGATTTAAATTCAGCTGTTTGGAAAGTTGAATGATATTTTTTGCTGGGTTGATATTTATTTGGGACGAAAGTCAAATTCTACTTAATCCTTTTCTATGTTGTTGAAATAGTATTTAAAACATATTTAACTGCATAGGATAGGAAGTTCACTTACTCTGAGTTGCATTCAAGACTGATAACAGTGGTCGCCGCTGGATTTTTTGAGTGCAGACGAAACAAGATGGCCGTCATAGGAAATTGTGTTACTATGTCAGTCAGTGCGCGTGACGTAGTTACTACTAGTTAGACTGGTTAACAAACCTCTGAATTCGGGACCGGTAAAAGGCAAACGGAAGTAGATAAAAGACCCTCACAGTCGACTGTCCGAGGCGTTCCGAATGCTCCATAAAAAAATAAACAAAGATGGCGTATTTTTCGTTGAACGGTATATTGATTTGAATGGTTGAATCTGTTGATTTCAATGATTCTAGTTTTTTTTAATTTTATGCGTAACATATAGTCGGCCTTCGCCGGGGCCTTCGGCCCCGGACTTCGTCCGTATAAAATTCTGACCATCTAAATAGATTCAAGAACCAAAGTTCTAGACATAAAAAATGGAAAACATCATTTATAAACAGACTAACAAAATAGATTGGCCAGAATATTCAAAGCATGTCATCACACGGCGTCAAGGTGATGCTCTCGGCATTCCGATAGGGCTTTGTTTTTGTTCCTATTCAGTGTTTTTTCTCATAGTTTTGGGAACGGGTCCGAGACCAGGCAAATTGGGAAAAAAGCGTTGTTTTGTCAAAAATTGGGAAAAAATTTTCATCATAGACTCCAACAAAAATTGAGACATGTGCATAGTTAAGTATATGAAATCAACTGAAGGGACTTCCAGTCTGTCTCTGGATATTTTTTTCTCAACATATGAAAGGGAATGATTGAATTTTCATTCAAAAAGAAGGAACGACTTTTGCATTGGGAATTTTCTTTCTAGATTTTGGGAAAAAATTACCCTATTTGGCATTGGGAACGTGTCCTTTTTACGGACCCGTTCAAAGAAGGAGAAAAAACCCTGCTATTTAAAGCACTAGGATGACCAGGGGTCTTGCTACCAATTTTTGTTTGGGACCAGGGGCCAGTGAAATTGGGAAAAGTAGTGACGTTTTTACCTTAATTGGGAAAAACTAAAACAAGTTTGTATTCATACTGTCACTGTTTCAGCTGCAAATTAGACTGTAGTGATATAAAATGCATTTGTATGTACTCTTGTTTAAGAATATACTCTAAAACTCTCTTCAAACTGTTTGTAAATGAAGATGAGGTCTTAACATGGGGCATTCTGGGTCCTCATTGGGAATTTTCACCAGAGAATTGGGAAAAAAGATCCTTTTTGCCATTGGGAATGGGGCCCAATAACGGCCCCAAATTTAGGCAAACGAGACCCCTGATGACCCAATAACAATCGCAATTTTTTGGATGGGGACTCGCTCAACCATGGAGAAAATCAAGCGTCTTGAAAACTTTTCTAGGATGGAAAGAGGCTTGGATAAGGTTGAATGATTTTTACCCTGACCTTGAGTTTCTAGTTTCTGTTTTGTTCGTGTTAAAATCAGTTGTCTCCAAATTTCTTTGACCAAAGACTTTGTTTGCAGCAACAACATTTAGATGCATGAGGAATGGTACTCAAATTGTAAGCACTTCTGAAAATCACAAGGCTATCGAAACCATGTGACCTATCGAAAGCATGAGAGGAAAGGATATGCCGTTTTCTCCTTTCACCTAAGTCTAAAAGTGTTTAGCGTATGTTTAATTTAATTTTCAGAAGCCAGTTTTTGTTATTTCTTATTGAATTAACATCTGACAGACATGATCATCACAAAATATTGAACAAGACATACGGTAAAAGTCATTCTAGAGCAATTTTTACTGACCTACCCCAAGATGTGGGTGTCGTGGCCGCTTTCTCGTTCATCGGTTCATTTGAATTATAGATTCAAAATTTCAGCTTTCACTTTGAAATTTTCATTGTAACTGTTTTGATTGGTTATTTCATTCAATTTTTGTAATTAATGAACTGATTAAATTTCAACTAATGGAGTATGAAAGTTACAATGTTTTCTACCCAGAAAGATCAAAGAATGCGAAATTACATTCAATTCATATTGTCGTCTGCAGCATCTTTGAATTTGGACAAGTCCAAAATGTTGTCGTTTGGTAATGGGTTAAGGCTTGAGAGCCCAACATAGATCCAGATCAGCCTGTGCATATGCACAGTCTGATCAGGATCCACATTGTTCTCTAATAGCTTCTTTCTGACCTCCAGTAACTTAAAGAGAGCAGCAAGGATGCATATTAGATTGCATTTGTCGACAGGCTGATATGGAACCAGGTTGTTCTGAAATGTTATAAGGGATGTTTTTCCAAATCCTGGCTCATTTGTGTTTCAGATTTGTGAGGGGGTCACGGTACTCAAAAGAGTTTGTAAAAAATGAGCTTGATCAAGGGGAACTGGATGAAACAGCTTTCATACACTGGCAAGAGTCAAACAAACAAAAACAACCCATCATGGCTGCAGAAACCGACCAGTCAAACTTTGCTAACTATAATGAAAGTGTTGTGTAAGTATGTTTGGTTTTTAGCGCGACTTACTTTTCATTGAATAGGAGGGATATTGCAGTCAGTGTTGGTCAATGGGGTAATGTATCAGTTAACCCATTTCCACATAACAATATTTTAACGCCTCACATGATAAAGGCTTGGGAAAACATTGTGGAAAATGAAAAAATTGCTTGTGACAAGAAATTCCTTCATTTCCCACAATATTTTCACATTGAAAATGTTTGCAACTTCTTAAATTTAGACAAGCTTTAAGTTTTGGTGTCAGGCCCTGTTTGGTGTTTGGTTATGGGTTAAGGGTTCATGAGAAAGTTTTTTGTTTCTACTGATGCTATTGCTCTGAAACTTTGCGCTTGCTTCTAGACAAAGACTTGTTGCTTTGACATTTAAGTTAAGGGAATCTTACTATTTTTAACATAGAATTTTTAGCTTGCTTGGTCAATATGGTATTTCTGTTGCAATGTCCAACAATCTGTATGCATGATTAAGGTAGACACCACCCCTAATGAGATTCATGTGACACTGGAATTATTAGGGTGGCGTCCTGCAAATAGCTCAGAATAGGGAATACTCACAATGAATGTCAACAACACAAAAAATTTCCTTGACATTTGATTCTCATTACATGTTGACTACCTTAAGTATATCTTGCCACACTGATGTTTAGTAAACAATTTATAATCAACCCTGTCCAAAATGAAAAAAATAAGGGTGGTCCAATTTGAAAGGTGTTGCATTAGGCAAAATAAGATATCAAAAGCGAAAAGATTAGTATGTTTTAGCAACAAAAAAATTGTGTTCATTTTTATTAGCTCACCTGAGCACGAAGTGCTCAAGGTGAGCTATTGTGGTCGCTTTTTGTCCGTCGTCCGTCCGTCTGTCCGTCCATCCGTCCGTCCATCTGTCCGTCCGTCCGTTCACAATTTCTTTCAACATCTTCTCCTCCTAAACCATTGGACCAATTTTGACCAAACTTGGCAGGGATGTTCCTTGTGTGATACTTTTCAAAACTTGTTCGTGAATTTTTGATTTGTCAAAAAATGTGGGCATGGCAGGCAGAAAGGGGCTTATCAGACTAGAAATCATAAGAAAATTCTTTAAAAATCAACCATTGGGCCCAATTGAACCAACCTCAGCAGGAATATTCCTTGGGTCACTATTTTCAAAATTTGTTCACAAATTTTTATATTTGTCAAAAAATGTTGCCGTGGCAGGGAGAAAGGGGCTTATTAGACTTAGAGAAATCATTAGAAAATTCTTTAAAAATCAACCATTGGGCCAATTTGAACCATACTTTGCAGGAATGTGCCTTGAGTCATTCTTGTCAAAATGTGTTCACAATTTTTTTCATTTGTCAAAAATTGTGGCCGTGGCAGGGAAAAAGGGGCTTATCAGACTTGGAGAAATCAGAAGAAAATTCTTTAAAAATCAACCATTGGGCCAATTTGAACCATACTTGGCAGGAATGTGCCTTAAGTCATTCTTTTTAAAATTTGTTCAGAAATTTTACATTTGAAAAAAAAAACATGGCCGTGGCAGGGATAAAGGGGCTTATTAGACTTAGAGAAATCATAAAAAATTCTTTAAAAATCAACCATTGGGCCAATTTGAACCAGACCTTGCAGGAATGTGCCTTGAGTCATTCTTTTCAAAATTTGACCACAAATCTTTTTATTTGTAAAAAATTGTGGCCTTGGCAGGGAGAAAGGGGCTTATCAGACTTGGAGAAATCATAAGAAAATTCTTTAAAAATCAACCAATGGGCCAATTTTAAGCAGACTTTGCAGGAATGTTCTTTGAGTCTCTCTTTTCAAACTTTGTTCACTGTTTTTTTCATTTGTAAAAAACTGTGGCTGAGGCAGGGAGAAAGGGGTTTATTAGACTTAGAGAAATCATAAGAAAATTCTTTAAAAATCAACCATTGTGCCCAATTGAAGCAGACTTTGCTGGAAGGTTCCTTGAGTGACCCTTCTCAAAACTTTTTCGCGGATTTTTGATTCGTCAAAAAATGTGGGTGTGGCAGGGAGGAAGGGGCTTATCGGACTTAACTCTTTCGCTGCCAAATTTCCTGGAATTGTGCTATTTCCAGTGCCAAGTTTTTTTAAACTTCATAACAGGGCTTATCAGTTTATAATATAGTAAAATTATTATTTGATGCATTTTAACCTGAAACCCTCAGGAATGACTTCACATAAACTATTTTGTTAAATAGCATACTTTTTATCAGGAAGTTTGATCAGATGACCCTGACCTTGACATTGAATGACCTAATTAAGCTATTGTTTTGAAGTCGCCAAAAGGCGACATTGGCAGTCTCCTAATAGGTCGCCAAAAGGCGACATTGGCAGCGAAAGAGTTAAAGAAATCATAAGAAAATTCTTTAAAATCAACCATTGTGCCCAATTGAACCAGACTTTACTGGAATGTTCCTTGAGTTACTCTTTTCAAAATGTGTTCACAAATTTTTCCATTGGTCAAAAAATGTGGGCATGGCAGGGAGGAAGGGCTTATCAGACTTAGAGAAATCATAAGAAAATTCTTTAAAAATAAACCATTGGGCCAATTTTCTATTTCCCTTATCTGTTGCTCTCAGGCTGGCCCCATGTTTATCTTATGTAAACAAATAAGGGATTAGCTTTAGCTTATCAGATGGTAATCTTTCACTAAATTCTATCATTCACAGACAAAATCTTGTTAATTGAGCCTATCATAAATGATCAATCTCTAACAGATCAGTATGCTTTGAAAATTAGCCCTATGTTGTATATTGCGAAATCATGACATATTTGTTGAAAATTAACTAACTCAACAATTGTGCTAATTCATACCCAACCTTACAGGATCGATTGGAACAAAATTATTTCTTAATTGTTTCCAAACAGAAAGTCCTTATAAGTTTCATGCCTTTGAATTTGACAAAATTGCCATTATCACTCTTGTCATCTTGATTCAGGTGAGCGATTTAGGACCATCATGGTCCTCTTGTTAGTTACTTCATTTCTCTGAAAGTTTTCCCAAACTTTCTCTGTCAGGGATTCCATAAATAGACCTTGTTTGAGAAAGGGTTACATCAATCAATAAAATTGACTATGTAGCAAGCAGAATTTGTGCAGAGGTAATGCACTTGCTGTCAAAATCGAACCTAATGGTTACTAGTTTGAGCCCTTACATCTCTATTCATTGTAGATGAGACTTTTTAAACCTCCCCAAGATAAAACAACAAACTTTCAGAGTGCTCCAAATTCAAGGGTTTTCACACAGCAAACTTAATATTACAAAATTGAGGATATTTCAATAGGACTGAGCGATGTAGTACCATCATGGTCCTCTTGTTGAAAATTTATTATAAATTCTATGATTTAGTATTCTTTTTGTTACAGGCATTTTCAGAATATGATAATGGAACATGGCAAAAAGGCATTGGCAAGAGATTTAGTCAATAGGGTAGGTCCTTACAGCTTTGAACCATACCCACACATTAATGCTTTTGGACACATTGTGAAATAAAGGCTTTGGAAAACATTGTGGAATATGAAGAAATTGCTTGTGACAAGCAATTTCTTCATTTCCCACAATGTTTTCTACAGAATAAGACCATAAAATCAATGGGGAGAATCACGTGATTGACAATGATATTGTACACGAAAAAATGGCGACGAAATGACCGCTTCGGCGTGAAAATCCAAACTTTAGAAAGGTATGTATTCAATCTACTTAGCTTCTCAGACAAACCACCTATCCTAAAGTACCCGCTAATATCTAAGGTTTTCACAGATACCCAACTTTCCTCTATCCGTTCGCTGTATTTAGAGAACACTTAAAGAATATTTTCGAAATTCGGAAAATTTTGGCTGTGTGTTAAGCACGTCGCATCATATTTTCAGCTTTATTTCTTACCCAAATAAATCTCTGTTCACACGGCATATTTCCAGACCATTTTTTTATCGATGACATTTCATTCTAGTCCATTTAAAAGGTCCGTGTTGTCTTTTTTAAGCGTATTTACGAAAAAAGATGTTAAACACACGTACAGTACTGTAGTGTTTGGCACGCCAAATTCTTGTGATTGTAATGTTAGACACGCATACAATTGCTCGTGTACTATGGATGCCAAGGATATTGGACAAATTGATTATATTCATGACCCAACCCGATTGAAATCTGGTGTTAACTTACAGTAACACGTGACAGACATCGTAAGGGGTAATCTGTTATCAACTTGGAAAAAATGAAATCGGCTATAATTGCTTTAACTAATCAAATCTCCTGTTATATATAATTTTCCATGATAAATACGTGTAAACACAAAGACTCTGAACTGAAATGTGATGTCTTCGTTTCCTAGTTTACGGTCAAAATCGCTTTCAGAGTATTGAAAGTGTTTTTTTTTTAATTGGTCAGAAGAAAATATTGTAGAAGATAACCCTTTATTTGTCCCTGTCAGATGTTTTTTTTTTTTTTCTTCAGATAATTACATCATAAACAAGGTTTTACAAGATACTATATATATGTTACTTTCATGCCAGACACCGGATTTTAAGTGGATTGTTCATAATCTATATGTCAAATTCTGATAAAACGGTTACCTTTTTAACTGCTTTTAACATATACCTTTACAATTTTCTTCAATTTTTAAATTGACTCGAAAGAAGTCTCGGCTTTCTTTACGCAAGTCAAAAGTCTGGAATCAAAAGGAAGCACGCAACGCCTTCAAAATCGGAAACTCAGATAAAAAAAGTCATTATAAGTCTCCAATGTACCGAGCTTCACCTAGTAAATCATCATTACATTAGATAGTGCTTCACTATTGAAGAAACATTTAAAAAGGTCATGGCAGGAACTCAGTTAATATACAATTCAGAACCAGAATTAAAGGGAGAATGGCACTTAAAATCATGCAAATTTTCCGAGAACTTCGTACAAAATAAATATGTATTATGAAAATATGGCCTTTAAATTGCATCTATGCCAAATCTTAGCTTTCTATCTTGTGTATTGGCTAGGATGTCGACGGATTTAAAACCCCATATGTTCCATTATTGTAAATATTATCCCCGGGACAACAAATCATGGGGTTTTAAATCCGTCGACATCTAAGCCAATACACAAGGTAGAAAGCTAAGATTTGGCATATATGCAATTTAAAGACCATATTTTAATAATATATATTTATTTTTTGTACGAAGTTCTCGGAAAATTTGCAAGATGTTAAGTGTTATTCTGCCTTTAAGTCAACATTTTAATTTCTGGCGCAAGAAACATGATGCTGAAAGGAAAAACAAATGCAACTTATAAATTTGTGAAAATTCGTTACTCCTGGCCTGTGCCCTGCGATTACATCAGAGGGATCACAGAAGGGAGTCAAACGTGACATGCCACATGTGTTCTTTTACGACAAATTACAGACACACCAGGAAAGATTACCTTGATTTCCATGAAGGTAGAAAAGAATATGTGTGTGATTGTGGTAAAACTCTAATTTACAGGTCCAATCTCCATTGTCACAAGAAGAATTTCAATAGATCTACTAGTAAAAGAGCTTGAATGACTTTCTCAAAAGGATGGGTTGCAACAATGAATCAATAATTAGATTTTCGTCAAAATCCGTGGATTGATAGGGTTACTACCGTTACATACTGTCTTTTATTTGCTTGTGTAAAAATCGGATTTTGGGCTTATTTTTAGAGTTTTTCACAAGAAATCACACCGGTAACAATTTATACAAAAAATAAAGGTTGTAGAGATGGTTTCGTAAATTGAGTACTTCAAAAGTAAGCAAAATCTGAAATTGACAGAAGAACGAATACAGAAGTTAAAAAAAACTGATATGATAGATGGCTCGTTAAAAATATCCTATCCTTGGTCTATTGAAAGTACATGCAAAATTTCATTTTGATATGATCGATACAGAAAAAGTGATTGAACTTCAAAGTAAAAAATTGCTTCACATTTTATTTTACCCCACCCACTTTGTCAACCATTATCTATAATTTTCAGATTTTTTACACATACAATAAAAGATACTATGTAACACACCGTAAACTAGGAAACGAGGACATCACATTTCAGTTCAACATCATTTTGTTTGCACGTATTTGTCATGGAGAATTTTATATAACAAGAGATTTAATTAGTTAGAGCAATAATGTTATAGCCGATTTCGTTTTTTTCCAAATTCATAAAAGATTACCCATTACGATGTCTGTCATATGTTTGAACTTTCTGTAAGTTAACACCGGATTTCTATCAGATTGGGTATGAATAAACAACCAATTCGTCCAATATCCTTGTCTTCCCTAGTACACGAGCAAGTGTGTGCGTGTTTAACATTACACTCACAAGAATTCGGCGTGCCAAACACTACAGCACTGCACGTGTGTTTAACATCTTTTTCGTAAATACGCTTAACGAAGACAACACAGACCTTGTAAATGGACTAGCATGAAATGTCATCGATAAAAGATGGTCTGGAAATATGCCGTGTGAACAGAGAGTTCTTTGTGTAAGAAATAAAGCTGTAAATATGATGCGGCGTGCTTAACATACATCCAAAATTTTCGCAATTTCGGAAATATTCTTTAAGTGTTCTCTAAATACAGCGAACGGATAGGGGAAAGTTGGGTGTCTATGAAAACCTTAGACAATAGCGGGTACTTTAGGATAGGTGGTTTGTCTGAGAAGCTACGTAGATTGAATACATACCTTTCTAAAGTTTGAATTTTCACGCCGAAGCGGTCATTTCGTCGCCATTTTTTCGTGTTCAATACCATTGTCAATCACGTGATTCTCCCCATTGAAAATGTAAAATTTCATTCACTTGAAATTGACATCTGCAACACCTGTGAATTTGATGTCTGGTAATGGTTAATTATTTCTCAAACGAGCCCTTTGCGCCATTTGATTTTTAGTAAGGTTGGTTCTTAATGTTAACATTTTCTCTAAAATACGAGACAAAGCTCAGATTTGGTACATGTATGCAACCTTCTTTCAGTGATCTATCTACTGCATCATGTATGATGATATTCAAGGTCACCCTTTAAGCCTCATTATTCTTAATCAAGCAACTTAATAGGAAAAAATCAAATGTTGATTTATAACTTAAATTCGCAATTTGGTAATTCCTTCACAATTATATTAAAAGGTACAAATTGGTATTAATATACCTAGCATTAGGTATTTTTCAGTTCCAAGGTAAAGATCATTTTTGTACGCCAAGGTCAAATATCAATGTTTAATTTTAGAAAAATATCCATTTTTGGGGCATTTATGCTTCACAAGCACATTATAATAATTATTAACCTATTCCAACATATTGACATACCCACAAGATGAGGCCTTGAAAAACAATGTGGAAAATTCCCAAATTTCCCAAAATGTTTTCTACCTAGAAAGACACAAAATTTGTAAAATTTGATTCTCTGTAAATTATTGTCAGCAACATCTTTTGATAAGTCTAAAATTTAAGCTGTCTGGTTATGGGTTAATTGAAATTTTCTTTCATAACTTTTTAGGCTTTTGAGAAAGTAAAGAGAATACAGCTTGAGAAATATCACAAAGCCAGTGCTGAGGATAAGGAAACTATAGAATTAAATCCCTACAAAATATTTCATCAGGCAATAGAAAATGGGAAACCTGTGCTACATACTAGGAAAATATGGAAATCTGGGATCTATTATGCTGTAAGTATCTACCTTTCAACAATTTCAAAATGTATAGATAATCATAAATCAAAATATATTTCATATTTTTTGTCTTTTTATGTAGAAAACATTGTGGAATATGACAAAATTGCTTGTAACAAGCAATTTCTTCATTTTCCACCACATTTTCAAAAGCCATTATCTTTTTGGGAGTCAAAAGTGGTCACTGTGATAATGGATTAAGGTACCTGAAGTTTGCAGTGTGCACCCCAATATACCATTTGACCTCCCCTGAGATTTGGACAAGACTAAAATTTGGTTAGAGAAGGCATAAGATCTTATGACCCTTTTCAAACAGCAATTAGATGTATTAAAGCTACTATTTCCCAGATTTGGACCCAAAATTTGTCAAAAACAAACGAAATGTACACTTTTTAAGCTTTATATGACCTGATTAAATGATTACGACAAACTATTGAAGTTTGTCGCAATTTGATACCAAATTCATGAAGCGATGTCGAAAGAAGGTCAAAAACAGTAGGACATGCGACTTTCTTAAATGATGTCACGAACATACATGATGACGTCATATTGAAATTCAAGTATGAATCTCGTTTGAATCTTGGTCCGCGCTGTATGTGCATGCATGATAGTTAAAAAATAAATTCAACCGCATCTGTAATGGAATTGAATTTGGGTTTGGATTCTCCCTAAATTCGGCTATCTCTTTTATAATTTCGGCTCAATCTCTGTCTGAATCGCATATTATTAACCATTCTGAGGTGACCAACACAAAAGTTTTGCATATTTTTTTAAAAAAAAATCATTTTTTGCAATTAGACCGTCTGTTACCCTCCAGCTTTAAGACTTTTCCAATTTTAAACCTGCATCTATGACAAAATGGATGTTGAATCATTTTCCAATTGTGTATAATTTGCACAGAAACTATTCAGGCAAAAGGAGAAAACCCAGATTTTTATCTTTTTCTTCTTTTGTCTCATTGTTTTCCCAAACCTTTTCTATCAAGGATGTCAAAATAAGGTCTTGTTTGAGAAAGGGCTAATTTGGTATTTGTATACTCATCCAACTAACTCAACTGCTATTTTTACTTTTACAAAGGTACCTGTAGTGTGCACCCCCTCCATGTAATGGCTGTATCATTCGTCCTCTGATTTGGACAAGTCTAAAAATTTGTTCGAGGAAGGCATAAGATCTAATTGGTATTTGTATACATGTATTGACCTATTCCCTCTTTTTGACTCCCCAAAAGATTGGGGCTTTGGAAAGTATTGTGGAAAATGAAGAAATTGCTTGCGACAAGCAATTTCTTCATTTCCCACAATGTTTTCTATCTCAAAAGACCAACAAATTGTAAAACATTCACTCGAATATGTCATCTGCACCATCTTTGAATTTTGACCAGTTTAGAACTGAGCTGTATGGTAATGGGTTAATTCAACTAACTCAACTGCTCTTGTTTCTATTATGAAGGTACCCGAAGTATGCACCCCAAAAAGACAAATATTTTACTCCATGAAATGGCTGGGTGAAGCTGGGATGAAGAAAGATAAGGAAACAAGATATTACGATCAACTTGGGATAGAAATTGTTAATCTTTATAATCAACAGGTAACAAACAACCTTTTTACCACAACTTTTTATACCCCCGAAGGGTCGTATTATGTTATGGCCCCGCTCGTCCATCCGTCCGTTAGCAATTTCTTGTGTGCGCAACTCCTCCTACAGTTTTGATCGTAATTCAATCAAACTTACCACAATGAATCTCCATGGTGTCTAGTTGTGCATACCGCTTATGGAATTCAATTAACTCTTTTTGTTCTTGAATGATCTGCCCTTGACTTAAAAAAATGCCCATTTTCTTGTGTGCGCAACTCCTCCTACAGTTTTGATCTGAATTTGAATCTCCATGGTGTCTAGTTGTGCACACCGCTTACGGAATTTAGATAACTGTTTTCGTTCTTGAATTAACTGCCTTTGAATTTAAGAAAAAATGCCCATTTTCTCAAAAATGCCCATTTTCTCCTGTGCGCAACTCCTACAGTTTCTACCAGAATTTAATCAAACTAGCCACAATGAATCTCTCTGGTGTCTTGTTGTGCAAACAAACTTTTGATAACTTTTCATGTTTGAATTATCTGCCCTTGAATTGAAAAAATGGCCAATTTTACTGACAAGCCCCTCTCGGGCGTATATGCGCCGCTCTGCGAAGCTCTTGTTGTAGAATAGGAGGGCTGTCACTGGGGCATTGGTGTAATGCTTTAGTTAAGTTTTTTTGTGTACCAGTATGTATTTGACAGCTCTTGCTTTTTTATACCCCATATCAAAAGAATGGGGGATATTGTTTAACTTGTGTCTGTCTGTCATTTTGAAACAAGAGCCGTCACAGACGGATTATGCTCCCCGAATAAGTGTTTGTCACAAAATAAAAACTATCATACATGAAGCCCCCTTTTCCCATGACAGCTTTTTTGTACACACATTATTTATAGAATATGGTCTATAACATCCTATTTATTACATGAGCACAAAATTTCATTAAATTCTGCCCATTAGATGAAGAGAAATAAGAGAAAAACTAATTTTTACACTAAGGCCCCTTTTTCCATGACGCAGCCTTAAATTTACAAACGGAGAAAAAGGTCCCTAGGTATTGACCCAGGGAGTTCACATGTGAAGTTTCATTGACTTTGGTCCAAGGGTTGCTGAGATATGGCTGTGGACGGACGGACACACGGACACACGGACGGACGGACAGCGTGGCGACTATATGCTCCCCCGAAATTTTTTCGGGGAGCATAAAAATAACAGGAAAACTTGACATTTTCGGACGAGCGTTTCACAAACACTTTTTAGTTTTTTGTGCTCTCAAAACATTGTTTAAAAAAGTTATTAATTGTTTTCAGGCAACAATTTGCATTTTAGGGTCCTACCGTCTCACAGACGGAAATCACATGACACAACTGTGATGGATCTTTTAAACAGCACCTGATAAAAAAATGTTATTGTGCGAACAAAATTTATATTGTTTGCTCAATAACTTTTTCCATCAGATGCTGTTTTAAGGAACCAACACAATTAGAACATCCCTCGCACTTTTTGCCTTCTCTGCATAAAACCATCTTCAAATTGGTCATTTATTAACAGATTTATTGGCATTTTTAGCTTGACTTTTCGAAGAAAATGAGAGCTTATACTGTCACCCGGGCGTCGGCGTCAGCGTCACAACAAAGGTTATGTTTTTTCAAACATCAATAACTTCCATACTATATATCAAAGGGATTCAACCCAAACTTGGAATACTTATTCACCATCACACCCTCTACCTTACTACCAGGGCCTATGACCCTGGCTCCACTGTATTTGGAGTTATGCCCCCTTTGTACTAAGCAACTTAGAAAGTCGAGCGCGCTGTCTTCGGACAGCTCTTGTTCTCCAATTGTTGTGTCCGGGGCTGATCTTAATTAGTGATAATGCCCTTGACTTGTATTACCGGGGTCCCAGGTTCAGTCCCTGCCACTAGGGTCTTTTGGATGAGACTTAAAACTGAATTCCGTCTCCATATGAACTTACTAAGCTGTTGAGTTGGATACAAAACTGCATTCAATCCCACTGTTCTGTCATGATTCTTTGCTGTATGTCTTGAACCTTTGTGACACCTTTTGACGCTGTACAAGATTAAGGCTTTAGAAAACTTTGTGAAAAATGAAGAAATTGTTAGTGACAATGTTTTCTACCCAATAGACCAAAAAATGTAAAATTTTGTTAACTTAACCCATTACTAAAAGGCAAAATTTTAAACTGTTCCAAATTCAAAGATGATGCAGACGACAATTTCAAGAGAATATAATTTTATATTTTTAGCTCCACTGGCCTTCAGGCCAGCGGGCTATTGTCATGGCGCTGTGTCCGTCGTGCGTGCGTCCGTCCGGTCGTCAACTTTTTCTTAAAAAATCTTCTCCTCAGAAACTACTGGATGGATTTCAATCAAACTTCACAGGAATAATCCTTAGGTGGTCCTCTATCAGATTCCTTCAATTGATTTTGATTGAACCAGAAAGTCTGGAGTTATCTGCCCTTGAATTAAAAAATGGCTGTTTTGACTTTGTTTTCACTCTAGCCACTACAAATATATATCAATCAAGACAAAACTTGGTAAGAATGTTGGTGCTGATAAGATCTTGCCTTGGTGCAATTTTCAGCTTGATCTGAATATTACATCTTGAGTTATGTGCCCTTGAAATTGGCAAAATTACCATTTTTTACCTTATTTTTACTCAAACAACCATAAATATCCACCAATCAACACAAAACTTTCATGTTATCTTACTGGCCATAAGATCTTGCATGTGTATAATTTTCAGCTTCATAGGAATCTTAAATCATGATTTATCTGCCCTTGAATTTGACAAAATTGCTGTTTTCGACTTTGATTTTACACTCTTTACATCTACAAATATTGAACAATCAGGTCAAAACTTAAACAAGATACAGTTGAAGTTAAGATCTTGCTTTAAATAGTGTGATGATTCTTAGCCAGATAGGAATGCAAAATCCTCAGTTATATGCCTTTCATTTTGACAAAATTGCTAATTGTGACTTGTTTTCACTCCAACAGCCAAACTCACTCTAATAAAGACAAAGCTTGGTAACCAATTGATCTTATATGAACACATTTTCAGCTTTCTAGTTACTTTGTAATTGCTTTAAGAGCAAGAAGTATTGAAACATCTTGTCAAAACTTGAACTTGATATTACAAGAAATTCAGGTTTCATTAATTTTGGAAAAGGGTATTTCCCTGAATCTATTTTAGCACAAAATCTATTTTTAGAAATATGAAATGTTTTGGGGTAATCAATGGTCTGTTAATTTAGATCTGTTTGGAAGAAGTAAAATTTTAATTGCTAGTATCATCCTAAGCTGGAATGTTCTACCATTTCCTTTTACCCTTTCTCAAATGGCAAACATAAAGTTTTACTTTCTTTGCTTCAAGAGCCAAACATTTTGAACAATCTAGTTTTGTAACTTTCTTTTTGCTGTATGAAACACAAGCATTGAACAATCTTATCAAAACTTTAATTAAATATTACATGAAATTCAGGCCTGTGGAGCGAATCAAGACCTTCAGGTCTTCTAGTTTGGTCTTTTGAGGTAGAAAACATTGTGGGAAATGAAGAAATTGCTTGTCACAAGCAATTTCTTCATTTTCCACCATGTTTTCCAAAGGCATTATTTTGTTGGGAGTTAAAAAGAGTCATTGTATGGTTATGGGTTAATAATGTCATCTGCAACATCTTTGAATTTGTCCCAATTTAAAATTTTGCCGTTTGGGAAAGGTTTAAACCTATTTTTCTTTGCAGGGTTATGTGATCAGAAAGAAACAAGATCTTCATCGCTTATGTGAGACAAACAAAGCTTTTGCACAACTCAAATGGAGGAGATAATACACACTGAAAATAAACATTTTTTTTGAACATCTGTGTTGTTAAATCTATCCCAAACAAAACTTGATTTCGACATAATTTATTTCCTAAATATTCTTTTGGAAAATGTTGAGCAAAAAGAAGAAATTGCTGATAATTAGCAATTTCTCCTTTTCCCTCAACATTTTCTTAGCTTGCTTAATCACACATTTTCTGCATTTCAAACCAATTATTTTTTTCATCTGCAAATCATTTCAAATTGGACAATTCTATTTTGCCCTGTTTGGGAAAGGTTTAACCACCCTGTATCCTAAGAGAAAAGAAAGAAACAGGATCTTCATTGTATATGTGAGACAAACAAAGCTTTTGCACAACACAAATGGAGAAGATAACAGATTGCTACTATCATCTTGCTAGAAATAAACATTTATTTGTATTTGGAATTTCTGTGTGTTTACAAAATGTAATCCATTTCTTATCGTCGGTTGAAATGCAAAACGGTGTATTTATATTTTTGCGAATTTCAAAGTATAACGTCATAATTATGTCTAGTTTAAAAAGACAATTATTGCAGGTTTAAGGATACTTCTACTTTTCAGTATTAATGACACATTAAATGTGAAAAATATCTTTTCTTCCCCTTTAAAATTTCCCAAAACATGACCTATATACAGTTTTGAATTAACACCGATGATATTTTACACATTTTACACGTTTTGACGAACCACAAGATTAAGGTGGGAAATAGAGTGGTTCAATTTGAAAGCTTCTGCAGATGACAAAATGGTTGTTGATAAAGATTGGATTTGTGCACAATAAAGCTGAGAGAAAATATTGAGGCAAAAGGAGGAAATGCTGGTTACCAGCATTTCCTTCTTTTTATGCTCCCCAAAGGGAGAGCATATAGTCGCCGCTTCGTCTGTCTGTCCGTCCGTCATTCCGTCCGTCCGTCCGAAGCGATTTCTCTATAACCCTTGGGCCAAATCAAATGAAACTTACCATGTGAACTCCCTATGACATAATGCCGATGTACTTTTCCCAGTTTTTGGATTTGAGGCCTCGTCATGGGAAAAGGGGACTTAAGGTCAAATACACTTTTTCTCTAATTTCTCATAGTCTAATGGTCAGAATTTGATGAAATTTCATATTTGAGTAGCAAATCAGATGCCCTTGACAATAAATTACTTGAAATTTGCGTATAAAAAGTATGTCATGGAAAAAGGGGACTTATCGTTTGTTAGCTTAATCTTAGCTCTGTATGGCATACATTTATTGTGACAATGCCTTATTCGGGGAGCATTGTCCGTCTCTGACGGCTCTTGTTCCTCTATGTTTTTCCATGGCTCTTCCAATAGGGATTGGACCAGGTCCTGGAGCACCCATCATTTGTTGCAGAAAACAATTAACCTGATGTTGTTTACCTATATTATCATGCATTTCACACTCTTTTGTACAATACGCTTAACCCTGGACATCTGCATGTGTACTAATGATCCCATTTCGGCAATGCTTTCTTAACCCATTACCCCACAGAGACTCCTTTTGGCACCCCACAAGATAATGGCTTTGGAAAACATTGTGGGCAATGAAGAAATTGCTTGTGACAAGCAATTTCTTCATTTCCCTCAAATAGTTTCTACCCATAAAGACCAAAAAATGTAAGATTTCATTCACTTGAAATAGTCGTCTGCAACACATTTGAATAAGGACAGGTCTAAAATGTTGTTGTCTTGTATTGGGTTATGACATTCAACTAACACTGACTTTGCCAACAAAATACAAGTTGTACTGGGTCATACCTCACAACAAATGACCTGGCAGAGCATTCTAGCCTATTGGCTCGGGCTGCTCTGCCAGGTCATTTATCGTGAGCAATAATTATGGTGGACTATGTAAGTAGGATAAACGGTTGGTTTGTAAATATAGATAAAAAAGATTTTCTGTTCAAGACTATCTGTCTTCATTTATTTATTTCTTAACAATAATCAAATACTCCCCAAATCCAAACCATATCCCAAACGATGACCAACATTAACAACTTCTATCAGAGTAGGCAAGCTTTGGAAAAGATTGAAAGTTAATAATGAAGCAATATCTCAATTTACTCGAAGCATTTTACAGCATTTCATGAACAAGACTTGAAATAAATCAAGCAGACATGTTGGATATAATCAACCCATTCCAACACAGTGACGCCTTTTGATGCAGAACAAGACAAAGGCTTTGGAAAACATTGTGTAAAATGAAGAAATTGCTTGTGACAAGCAATTTCTTCATTATCCTCAATGCTTCCAACCAAAATGCAAAGGTACTTTAACCCTTTCCCAAACAAGACCTGGTTTTGACATCCCTAATGGAAAAGGCTTGGGAAAACATTGAAACAAAAGAAGAAACTGCTGATAACCAGCCGTTTCTCCTTTTGTCTCAATATTTTCTGTGCCATATTTTACGCAAATCCTTTCTTTAATAACATTCATTTTATCATTTATGGCAGTTTTTGAAGTGGATCACCCTAAAATTTTGTCGTTTGGTAATGGGTTAAACTTGAAACTGTCGACATTTCATATTCAAACAGTCCAGATTTTTGCCATCTTTTAATCCATTAACTGACGGAAAGATTGATCCAGTGATTAAAACTTAACAATTATTATTTTTTTCTTTGGTAGAAACATTGTGGAAAATTTAGAAATTGATTGTTTCAAACTTTTTCTTCATTTTCAATAACTTATATCTTATGGGATGTCAAAAAGTCTTGCAAGGTTTTGCAGTAACATTAACAAATATATGATAATCCATAAATCTGCGTCAAGTTGTAGATTCCTTCAGATGAAATTCCGGTGTGTCAAACAAGATGGCTCGCTGCTGTGGTGGCTTCTTTTCCACTCTAGAGATATGGTTAAGGAATACAATGCTTTTTTGGTGTAAACTTTATCCAAATAAACCTGAATTTGCTGCATAAAACTTAACATGTCCCTGGAAATAAGTATTTCTGTCTTTTACAAAACTTTTGAGTCCATCTTGTTGTAACTGTTATGATTTGTACATTTCTGATTTGTTGTTTGCAATAATTTTCAATGCATTCCACCAACACCTTGTAACATAAAGGATAAAATCGACCTGCCAATTTGAAAGAAGAAGCACAAGAATAATTTCCCTTTCGGTCAATACTTTCCTTGCTGTAATTTGTATATATGACAAACCTTAGAGTAATCTAAAATTTCCAACAAGGAAAAGAGTTATCCTGCTGACTTTAAATTTTGTTTCAAACAAACTACCAATTTAAGAGACATTTCAATAAGATTAGTATAAGATTTTGCCACAATAGTGGAATAGAAAGCAGACAGGCAGTGTAGGCTAAGGTCAGAGTTCAGTCACTGCATGTCCGCCAAAGCCTTGGTTATATCAGTAAATTGATGTTAACGGCATGATAAGAGTTTTAAGTAAACATGATGATAAAAGGATACTTGTGCAGTAGTTGAAACAGTCCTGTACCCACAGTCATTGGTATACCCATGATGATACATTCACTTACACCTGTTAACAGAAGTAAATACGAACTATTTCATCCACTTAAAAGTGACGTAATTTCAGACAAATAAATGGTATTTCATGTGTCCTGTTAAAAAACCTCACAGTATCTTGAATCAAGCCATAGTTACTAGATTTTGTATCAACACAGACAATGTATCAAAACATGACAGTTAACCCAGTCTACTTTTAGCACAAAATTCATTGCCATTCTAAAATGTATCTGCCAAATACATGAAGACAATTTGAAAGCAGTCTCTATTTTTCTTAATAATATTTTTAGTGCTTCCACAAACTCCACATCTTTCTCCAATCCTATTTTTAGCTCCACTGGCCTTCAGGCCAGCGGGCTATTGTCATGGCGCTGTGTCCGTCGTGCGTGCGTCCGTGCGTCAGTCCCTCCGGTCGTCAAATTTTTCTTTAAAAATCTTCTCCTCAGAAACTACTGGATGGATTTCAATCAAACTTCTCAGGAATGATCCTTAGGTGGTCCTCTATCAGATTCCTTCAATTAATTCAGATTGAACCAGAAAGTCAGGAGTTATCTGCCCTTGATTTAAAAAATGGCTGTTTTGACTTTGTTTTCTCTCTATCCACTACAAATATTGATCAATCAAGACAAAACTTGGTCAGAATGTTGGTGCTGATAAGATCTTGCCTGAGTGCAATTTTCAGCTTGATCTGATTATTAAGTCTTGAGTTATGTGCCCTTGAAATTGGCAAAATTACCATTTTTGACCTTATTTTTACTCAAACAACCATAAATATCCACCAATCAACACGAAACTTTAACGTTATCTTACTGGCCATAAGATCTTGCATGGGTTTTATTTCCAACTTCATAGGAATCTTAAATCATGATTTATCTGCCCTTGAATTGGACAAAATTGCTGTTTCGACCTTGATTTAACACTCTTTACATCATGGAAAATTGAACAATCAGGTCAAAACTTAAACAAGATGTAGGTGAAGTTAAGATCTTGCTCTAGTTCTTAGCTAGATAGGAATATAAAATCTTCAGTTATAAGCCTTTCAATATGACAAAGTTGCTAATTGTGACTTTGTTTTCACTCTAACAGCCAAACTCACTCTAATAAAGACAAAGCTTGGTAACCAATAGATCTTATATAAATGTATTTTCAGCTTTCCAGTTACTTTGTAATTGCTTTAAGAGCAACAAGTATTGAAAAATCTAGTCAAAACTTGGACTTAATATTACAAGAAATTCAGGTTTGATTAGCCATTTGCATTAATTTTGGAATAGGGTATTTCCCCGAATCTATTTTTAGCTCAAATCTATTTTTAGAAATATGAAATATTTTGGAGGAATCAATGGTCTGTTAGTTTAGATCTGTTTGGAAGAAGGACAATTTTAATTGCTGGTATCATCCTAAGATGGAATGTTCTCCCATTTCCTTTTACCCTTTCTCAAATGGCAAATGTATAGTTTTACTTTCTTTGCTTCTAGAAACTCACATTTTGAACAATCTAGTTTTATAACTTTCTTTTTGCATCTTTGAAACACAAGCATTGAACAATCTAATCAAAACTTGGATTAAATATTATATGATGAAATTCAGGCCTGTGGAGCGACTCAAGACCTTCAGGTCTTCTAGTTTTGCAGTAGGTTTAAATTTGAATTGATCTGAAATTTTACTGTTAGCGAAAGGTGAAGGGATTTTCTCCCAATAGATACCATCCCACAGTGTAACATGTTATCAAGTTATTTTTAAAAAAGATCATGTAAGCTTTTAAAGTTTTGAATATCTAGATCAAAACTACATTGTTTTTTTTTCAAAATCCTCGTGGCTGCAGCTTAAACATATGTGAGGCTTTCGAAGAAAAGCGCCAAGTTATTCAAAATAGGATAAAGCATATAAAGATGTCAATACTTGACTTTGTCCCTTTCCCCAAACAAGACATGGTTTTGACTTCAAGAATAGAAAAAGTTTGGGAAAACATTGTGGCAAAAGAAGACAAGAGCCGTCACAGACGGATTATGCTCCCCGAATAAGTGTTTGTCACAAAATAAAAACTTTCATACATTAAGCCCCCTTTTCCCATGACAGCTTTTTTGTACACACATTATTTATAGAATATGGTCTAGAACATCCTGTTTATTACATGAGCACAAAATTTCATCAAATTCTGCCCATTAGATGAAGAGAAATAAGAGAAAAGCTAATTTTTACACTAAGGCCCCTTTTTCCATGACGCAGCCTTAAATTTACAAACGGAGAAAAAGGTCTCTAGGTATTGACCCAGGGAGTTCACATGTGAAGTTTCATTGAATTTGGTCCAAGGGTTGCTGAGATATAGCTGTGGACGGACGGACGGACACACGGACGGACGTACGGACGGACAGCGTGGCGACTATATGCTCCCCCGAAATTTTTTCGGGGAGCATAAAAATGCTGATAATCAGCATTTTCTCCTTTTATCTCAATGTTTTCTATGCTATACCATTCATCAATTTTACCTTAAATACCATTAATTTTGACGTTTGCAACAGTTTTCTTTTTGGAATACCCTGACATTCTGTTTTTTTGGAAAGGTTTAAATATAGTTTGTAGTGAAATCCCACAAAATTGTATCAAGAATACGAACCTGAGATGACATCTTTTTGTCCATGATAGGCAGCTTCAAACAGGTGATCGGCTGTCTTCTCAAACTGAAATCATGTATGGAACTATATATCGTCACTTTTCTTCAAAAAACTTGTAACCGCAGCTTGTATTAAGCTGCAGTTACAAGGTTTTCAAAGAAAAACAGCAACTTAACTAGAACTGTCGCAAAGCGGACAAATACCCCCCACTAGCGCCTTGTCACTGAAAAAAGTGCTATGGGTCAAAAGGTTCTTTAGTTGGAGCACGGAAACGGATTTTAAACAAAGTCCGATTGTGACCTTGACCTTTGACCTTCGTGACCCAAAAACAATAGGGCACCTCCTTGGGTCATGGGCAACAGCTGTGTAAAGTTTCATGATCCTAGGTCAACCGGTTCATGACTTAGAGCACGGAAAC
The DNA here is from genome assembly GCA_963680895.1 of Fragum sueziense. NCBI lineage: Eukaryota > Metazoa > Mollusca > Bivalvia > Cardiida > Cardiidae > Fragum > Fragum sueziense. Next base: position 16,288,185 of record OY804592.1, on the reverse strand, counting down.
GGATATTAAACAAAGTCCGATTGTGACCTTGACCTTTGACCTTCGTGACCCAAAAACAATAGGGCACCTCCTTGGGTCATGGGCAACAACTGTGTAAAGTTTCATGATCCTAGGTCAACCGATTCATGACTTAAAGCATGGAAACAGATTTTAAACAAAGTCCGATTGTGACCTTGACCTTTGACCTTCGTGACCCAAAAACAATAGGGCACCTCCTTGGGTCATGGGCAACAACTGTGTAAAGTTTCATGATCCTAGGTCAACCGGTTCATGACTTAGAGCACGGAAACGGATTTTAAACAAAGTCCGATTGTGACCTTGACCTTTGACCTTTGTGACCCAAAAACAATAGGGCACCTCCTTGGGTCATGGGCAACAACTGTGTAAAGTTTCATGATCCTAGGTCAACTGGTTCATGACTTAGAGCACGGAAACGAAAAAGTCTACGGACGGACGGAAGGACGGACGGATGGACGGACGGACGGACAGACAGACAGACATGGTGAAACCAATATACCCCCCTCTACTTCGTAGGTGGGGGGTATAATTATCACAATAGACCGTCTTTTGACACCACATATCATTGTTTTCTTCAAAAACCTTGTAACTGAGGCTTGTTCTTAGCCGCAGTAGAGGTTTTTTTTTTAAAAAAATAAACAGAGGTATATATTGAAACATTATTTGTCACAATCATAGTCATTTTTAATTTAGCTAAAGGCGCTGTAAAGTTTAGGACATAAAGTAGGATGAAACTAGACAAGAGTGCCATGGTCACAATATACGCCGCCCCAGGGACTAAGTTTTAAGGGGGCATAACTCAGGCAAAAATCAATGAACCATAAAATCCTTCCTTCATGCACATCTACCAATTGAGGTGATAACATTGACCAAGTTTCAAGAAGATCCAGCCAGAAACTTAGGAGGAGTTGCGTTGACAAGAAAAGTGGACGGACGTACAGACAGATGGACGGACAGACGGAGAAGATGATGCCAATATACGTCCGCCTCCGGCGGCGTATAAAAATCACTGAAAGTGATCATACCCCCCAACAGTGCTGTTTTTGTGCATTTTGAGAACTGCATTTCATTTGAACTAAGAGATGATCAATTGAGAAATACAGCTAACAAAAACTCAACAGACATGAACATGCATTTAATACAATCACTCAAGGGACATTCGTGCCAAGTTTGATTCAAATTGGCCTAATAATTGATTTTTAAAGATTTTTCACATGATTTAGTCTGTTAAGCCCCACACAGCCACACCAACAATTTTTAACAAATAAAAAATTCACGAACAAGTTTTGAAAAGGGTCACCCAAGGAACATTCCTGCCAAGTTTGGTAAGAATCGGCTGAGTGGTTGAGGAGAAGAAGATTTTTGAAGAATTATCGAATGATTTCGCAAAGTCTGATAAGCCCAGCCCTGCCACGCCCACATTTTTCACCAATCAAAAATTCATGAACATGTGTTGAATACAGTCACTCAAGGGACATTCCTGCCAAGTTTGGTTCAAATTGGCCAAATAATTGATTTTTAAAGATTTTTCAAATTATTTCTCTAAGTCCGATAAGCCCTGCCCTGCCACACCCACAATTTTCGACGAATCAAAAATTCACGAACAAGTTTTGAAAAGGGTCACCCAAGCAACATTCCTGCCAAGTTTGGTAAGAATCGGCTGAGTGGTTGAGGAGGAGAAGATGTTTAAAGAAAAAACCAACAGACGGACCAACAGTTAGACCGACAACCTGACTCCTATATACCCCCCCAAAATGAATTTGGGGGGTATAATAAACCCCAATTTGCAGAATCAAAAATATCAGCAGGGTACAGGATCATTTAAATAATGCTAGTTAAAACATTTAGGTATCTGAATCATTCCGCAGCAAGTCTGACCATCCAAAATATTATGGTCAGAAAAATTAGCCATTATGCCGAGATGAAAACAGAGGACCAATCAATGCCTAAATTAACAAAGATTTTGGTTGCGTGACACAAAATGAGGGAACTGTGGGGGATGAATCTAATATATGTAGATTAGAAAAGACCTGGGGCCTGTATTATCCGACTACGTTTTTGTGTAAACTGTGTCATAGAACATCTGATTGCACGAGAAATCTGATTGACCAAACAGGTTTGTTGTTACAAGTAATTAGGCAAAAAAATGATAGTATGATCATTGATAATATGGGCCCATGGTTCCCAACAATGGCTCAACCTACAGTAAAGTTTGCGTGTTTTTTCCTTTAACCCGTTCCCAAACGACAAAATTTTAGGGTGATCCACTTCAAAAACTGCCATAAATGACAAAATGGATGTAATTAAAGATAGAATTTGTGTAAAGTATGACACAGAAAATATTGAGACAAAAGGAGAAACTGCTGGTTATCAGCAGTTTCTTCTTTTGTTTCAATGTTTTCCCAAGCCTTTTCTATTAGGGACGTCAAAACCAGGTCTTGTTTGGGAAAGGGTTAAACACTCGCCCACCAATATATATAATGAGAAGATCACAAGTAACAATAGACTTACAGAAGCCAGCATAAGAACACTCTCCTTCATCTTGGCTAGACCAAACCTGGTTACTCCTAGAACTTCACCCTGGAACAAAGTTACATGGACTTAAGGTAGAATGCCCGTAATGTGGCCATTTTGAGATTCATATGACATCAGCCTTTTTCGAGCAGCGTTGTTACGTATCCGAACATATTCGGGCACAGTCATAAACATTCAGCGGTGGAAAGTTCCACCGCTGAATGTTTTAGACGTCGCCCGAATAATTCCGACATGTGAATCTCATTAGGAGTTGACTACCTTAACCGTTTCCAAAATAACAAAATTTTTGTTCGGTTCAAATTCAAAGTTGATGCAGATGACAAATCAATATGAATGAAAATAGAATTATCCTAATACCAATTATAGCCTTGAAAATATTGAGGCAAAAAAGAAAACGCTGCTTATCAGCATATTCTAGTTAAGCCACAAAGTTTTCCTAGGCTTTTTTTACGCCTGAAGGGTCATATTATGTTATGGCCCCTGTCGTCCGTCTGTCCGTCCGTTAGCAATTTCTCGTGTGCCCAACTCTTCCTTCAAGTTTGACCGGAATTTGCTCAAACTCGCAACAATGAATCTCCATAGTGTTTAGTTGTGCAGACCTCTTATAGAATTCAGATAACTCTTTGCGTTCTTGAATTATCTGTCCTTAAATTAATAAAATGCCCATTTTCTTGTGTGCACAACTCCTCCTACAGTTTTGATCATAATTTGATCAAACTTGCCACAATGAATCTCTATAGTGTCTGGTTTTAACATATATATTTCAGATATGTTTGCTTATATACTATAAATAACACTTCAACTTATTCTAATAATTCCTACACAATAATAATACCTGCTCATGCCATGACTTCCCATTGTATAGTTGCTGCTTCTACACAAGAGTGTTCTTTACCTCATTTGTATATAACCTTTCTTGATACATGTACATACAATATTGGTGAGCAAACAAAATGTCATAACTACAGCCTGAACAGGCTGTAGTTACGACATTTTGTTTGCTCACCATTTATTGTTTACTGTCTATATTTTTAGATACATCTGCTTATATTCTAAATCTTAATTCTATCTATTTTACTAATCTGTACACAATAATATTACCTTATAAGTCATGAGATCTGCTAACAACATCACATGTCGTATATCAATACTCATGCCATGACTTCCCATTGTATAGTTAATTTCATTCATTATAGTGGTTCTGGCTGCTTCTATACCCAGTGTCTTCTCGACTTCAATAGTGTTGTTGGAGGAAGCATGGGACCCTTTCACACCTGCAAGTTACAAAATCATATAGCAATTTTATCAGACTACATAACTAATTTCGCAAAAACGTTTTTTGGTTAAAAAAGGGGCAATACCTAAAGAATCCTTGTTCCCATTTTTGCGAAAGTTGCATATTACATATGTACATCTCCTAATGAGGACTTCTGCCAAGTATGAAGCCAATTGGATGGAAACAGTAAAAGTTAGCTTCTACGACTCTTTTATAAAGTTATCAATATTACTGGTAATACTTCTCAAATAATCATAAAATCTTAACCCATGACCAAACAGCAACATTTGAGACTGGTCCAAAATCAAAGATGTTGCCAACAATGATATAATTTGAATGAAATTTCATAGTTCTTGGTCTTTCTAGATAGAAAACATTGTGGAAACTTGCCCAAGAGAAAATCTTAGACATGTCCAAATTCAAAGCTCTAGGTTGAAGACTTGTCACAATTAATTAAAGTGAATGAAACGGAACATTTTTTGTCTTTTGAGGTATAAAACATTGAATGAAACGGAACATTTTTTGTCTTTTGAGGAATAAAACACTGAATGAAACAGAACATTTTTTGTCTTTTGAGGTATAAAACACTGTGGAAAATGAAGAATTTGCTTTTCACAAGCATTTTTTTCATTTTCTACAATGTTTTCTAAAGGCTTTCTCTTGATGAACATCAAAAGGCGTCAATGTGGGAATGGGTTAATCCCATTTGCACACAATTGACCAAACGCCGACTGTCAATCAAAAACATCCATTAGCCAATGGACAATCAGAAAAATGTCATGCCCCAATTGTTCTTCGTTGCACGTGTTATTGTATCGATTTATCGACTGACAATCAAAACAATCGACAGGCCAATGGCAAAGAATTTTGTGCTAACAATAGACTAGGTTTACCGTTATGTTTTGAAAAAATTCGGTGTTGTTATAAATCTCGTAACTACGGCTTAAATCAAGCCGTAGTTACGAGATTTTATAACAACACCTACAAAATACTATTTTGTTTGTCCCAATTTACGTCACGATTAACAGGATAAAATCGTTCCCTATTGACGATCACATCCCCATTGTTTGTCCTAAATTCTATGTTGGGTGGAGCGATGTGTCGATTGGCGTTTGGTCAATTCCTACCTCTGGTGGCCATAACATTCCTCAAATTGTCTCCCTCCACCAGAAGCTTAAATCTGTCTCCTTTAGACTCATCTACATGGATCACAGCTCTAGTTACTGATGGTATACCCTAGAAATGAAAAGGAAAATGAACCTGTATCTGAACAAGAGTTGTCCGCGGACAACGTAGCTCACCTTTACGAGAGCTTGTCACAAAAAAAAGAGTCCAAGGTCAAAGGTCATTGGGTCAAAGGTCATGGTCTCAAGGTCAAGGTCATGGTACGTAGTATCCATATGTGAAATATCAAGGCTCTATCTATAATAGTGCATGAGATAAAGGCCAGGTTAAAGTTTTTTGAAAAGTAGGTCAAACTCCAAGGTCAAGGTCACTAGGTCAAAGGTCATGGTTCCAAATGAAAGGTCTTGCTGAGAAGTATCCATGTGTGAAGTATCAAGGCTGTATCTGTAAAAATGGCCGAGATATAGGCCAGGTTAAAGTTTTTTTAAAAGTAGGTCAAGCTCCAAGGTCAAGGTCAGTAGGTCAAAGGTCATGGTCCCAAATGAAAGGTCTTGGCAGTAGGTATCCATGTGTGAAGTATCAAGGCTGTATCTCAAATAGTGCCTGAGATATAAACCAGGTTAAAGTTTTTGAAGACGCGACGCTGGCGCCGACGCTGACGCCGACACTAGGGCTGTGACATTAGCTCCCCGGACTTAAAGTCCCGGCTCGCTAAAAAAGGTCCCTTATAGCATGTATAGCATATTACAGCCATGTTTCAAGACCAACCCATGCATACTGTCTGAACGGGAGTCATGCTGCTCTCCCACGCTTGATACAGGTCATAAAGAAGCTTTTGGAGAACAACATAATTCTTGATCAGACTGTGTGTATATGCAGTCTGATCTGGAACCATGTTGGGATCAAAGCCATTTAGCGACCCCCCTTTCCAGATCCTGGACAATACCATTCAGCATATGATGCACACAGACATTTTTTTGTTATATGATCCTACCAAAAACCAAATTGGTGAAAAGGCAATTTTACGTATGATTACACTGAATGTACTATAGCTGTCACTAATGGTCAAAACAGCTGCACTATTTTGTCATTTCAGACAAAAATAAGAAATGATTTACAGTGCATTACAATAAATGCTCACCTTTATCATGACATGTGGTAATTCTTTTTATGCCCCTGTATCGAGAGATCGGGGGAATATTGTTTTACTCGTGTCAGTCTGTCTGTCTGTCCGTCTGTCCGAAAACTTAACTTTTTGCCTTTTCTCCAAAAGTATTTGACATACAAAGCTCAAATTTGGTATGTAACTTCCTTTCAATGATATTTATCTGTTTCATGCAATATGACCTTCCTCAAGGTCATTCGTTAACCCATATCAACCCTTTACCCGAAATTTAACATTTGAGACAAATGGCCATTTCGGGGGCATTCGTGTTTCAAACACATCTTGTTTCCATATGACTAGTATATAATACATGGAACTTTTACCTGTCTCTAATGGTCAAAACAGCTGCACTATTTGTCATCTTGGACAGGAAAAAGAAAGCATTTACAGTGTATTACTATTACTAATACACTGTAAATGCTGTCTTATTCCAATCCAAGAATAGTTTAACAAATTCTTACCTTTATCATAACATGTGGCAATTCTTTTTTCCATGACTGTAGTATATAATACATAGAACTTTTGGCTGTCTTTAATGGTCAAAGCAGCTGCACTATTTATCATCTCTGAAAGGAATAAGAAAGCGTTTACAGTGTATTAGTATTACTAATACACTGTAAATGCTGTCTTATTCCTATCCAAGAATGGTTCAACAAGTTCTTACCTTTATCATAACATGTGGCAGTTCTTTTTTCCATGACTGTAGTATATAATACATGGAACTTTTGGCTGTCTCTACAGGCCTGATGGTCAAAACTGCTGCACTGTGAATGTGGATATTCTGGAAATATAATTAGTATTCAAGCAGATGATCAATTTGTTTCTGTTTTTTCTCTAATAGTTTGTGTCTAAATAGCTGTTCTTTAATGTTAGAAGGAATTAAGTTTCACCAGAGACACATACTTTAGAGCTAGATGTTTCCAGATATCTTCAAACGATTTATAAAGATACTTTTAGATAAAGCTTTGGTTAAAGCCAGATTTATTGTGTACTCTTTGCTTTTAACAGAACCCCTTGGTTAATTCTATAGAAACTATAGGAGAGAGAAATGGACAATGTTCTGAATGCCCCATAATTCATAAATCATGGTGTTGAGAAAGATAAAAATTTTGAAGATATGACACTGCTGTGACATCATTTTTAATAAAGAATGAAGCATTCAGAACTACCGGTTCTTAATCAAATCTCGCTGTAACATGCATTTTATCTACAAATATTCTCGAGATATCTTAAGATATCTCACTCTAAACAAAACACCTAAAGCTTCAGATAAGTGTAGCTAACACTGGTAAATAACTAGCTTGTAACAAGCAAAAAGTATTAATGCTATCAATTCATCTGAATCAATTATTGTCAATTGATGCTTTCTAAATTTGCTGTCTTCAATCCTAAATAATGAAAGCACAAGCAACAAAATTTGAAATACAAATAGCATTTATGCACCCTTTCCCAAACAAGACCTGGTTTTGACGTCCCTAATAGAAACTGCTGATAACCAGCAGTTTCTCCTTTTGTCTCAATATTTTCTATGTCATATTTTACACAAATCTTATCTTTAATAACATCCATTTTGTCATTTGTAGCAGTTTTTGAAGCGGATCACCCTAAAATTTTGCCGTTTGGGAAAGGGTTAAATGCATCAAACTATATTTTATAGCTAAATTCATGATTTTACCTCAGCTTTGATCCTCAATTTTGATATTGCTATGGATTCTTTGATGGTGCTTATGTTTACTTCAAGCTATGAAAGAGAAAATGGAAATATCATACATGTGCATGCGAGATAATGCTGTTTTCTTTAATCAATTAGATTTTTTCAATGCCAAACTATTAGATTGAACAACAAGAGTTGTCTGAGGACAACATAACTCGCCTATATGGGAGCTTGTTGCGAACAAAGAAGTCAAAGGTCAAGGCCACTTGGTCAAAGGTCATGGTCTCAAGGTCAAGGTCATGGCATGAGATATACATATGTGAAATATCAAGGCTCTATCTGTAATAGTGCATGAGGTATAGACCAGGTTAAAAAAAAAATTAAAAGTAGGTCAAAGGTCAAGGTCATTAGGTCAAAGGCCATGGTCCGAAATGAAACATCTTGGCAGGAGGTATCCATGTGTAAAGTATCAAGGCTCTATCTATAATAGGTTCTTTGACATAGACCAGGTTTAAAATTTTGAATACGCAACATGACGCTGATGCAAAGCAACGCCAATACTAGGGCTGTGACATTAGCTCCCTGGACATAAAGTCATGGCTCACTAAAAAGTAGACTGAAACGAGTTATACTTAATAGAATTAATCCTGTCTGATCTTAACCCTTTTCAATACAAGATCAGGTTTTTGATATCCCGAATAGTAAATGCTTGGGAATACATTGAAGCAAATGAAGTTGCTGATATCCAACATATTTTTTCCTTTTTCCTCAATATTTTCTGTGCTTAATTCTGTGCTTGTACAAAAAGTGTTGTCTGCAGCTGCTTTCTAACTAGGACAGTAAACTTTTGCCACTTGGAAAAGTGTTGATGTAAACCAAAAACTACTGTAAATCAAACCTGTGAAAGTAACAGAAAACATGTTTGACTTACTTTCAGAAGCTTTATTCTCTCTAAATCTAATTTAATCAGCATAAAACAGTCATCTGGCAGAAACACTTCCTCCAAATATTCAGATACCTACAACAAGCAATAACAAAAATGTTATCCAAGAAGATAACAATTCTAATACAAATTCAAGCCATTTTTTATATTTTTACATTGTATTGGTAAATGTGATTATTTTTTAAAACCTTTGTTTTTTACAATTTTGTCCATTAACGGCTAGTAATCATAATTCAATTTTCAACATATTTGGGCATCTTTAATGTGCTGAAAATGTGAAATCCAGCATGTCACATTTATCAATTTGCCATTACTACTTAGCCTAGGATACTCATAAGAAGTGCTTTTGGTAAAAACTTTCCAATTCCCTGGACCTTTTTATAATCAAGGTAGTCCAACCTTATTGAGAATCAATCTGTGCTGGGATGTTTTGGGCGACATAACAATCAGTGGTTGAATTTTTTGCTAAAACTTGTAACATTTCCATACCGATCAGAAATATTACAATTGTTTATGACGTTGCACAAAGTTTCTTACTCATGTAAATCTCGATAGAGGTGGACTACATAAACATACCTCCCCTAATTCAGTTTTCTCAATTCTTCCCTTGACCACTCTAGCAAATTCAGCATCATCGTCAACTTCTAGCTGTGCAGTTATAATTGGTGTACTGATGTTTTTAGAGGCGTTCATAATCTCCTTGATTCTTGGTACACCCTGCGTGATGTCTTAATTAGGTTAAGGATATATATTTTCTAGAGAAAATATCAAATAAAGGTCTTTTTTCAAGCTCTGTATGCAAAATTTAAGTTTAGTTTTCTTTGTTAAGAACACCACATTTTTAAATCAAAATCTTGTGAAGATTTGCTTAAAGTAGCAAGACATCAGCATCCATTTAAATTTGTAACCATTATATTCTTTATCCCCTTACCACAGTGCAAAGAGGGCTCTCTACTTTGCTAAAAATCTATAAAATGTATAGAACAGAAATAACTGCAGGTAAATTATACAAAATCAAGAAGGAAATGAAGTAGAGATTACAAAACTTTACAACTTATTTCTCATGGAAAAGTAGTAATTTAAGTATGTTGAATTTTTAAAAGTGCCAAGTATGATGTCATGAAAGGATACTCATAGAAGCAACACCAGCAAAATGGAAAGTCTTCAATGTCATCTGTGTCCCTGGTTCTCCAATACTCTGAGCACAAACAGCCCCTACTGCAGTACCTGGGAAATAGAACAGCAAAAAAAATGTTTATTATACTATGTCAAGTGTTTGATGGTCAAATATAATCTGCCTTTTTGTGTCTCTAGTTTTTTTAAGGACAAACATTACATATTATTCATTCACAATTGTCTTCTCCCTTTATAAACTTAACAAGCATATTAGATTCTGTTGAATTTCACCAATACACAAAGTAAATGTTTATCATTATCCTACTAAGAAATTTAAAGAGAGGATTTTATATCAAGAACTATGGAAGTCCACTATATATAAGCTAACCCTTTCCTTAATAGCAAAATTTCATACCAGTTCAATTGGAAGGGAAATGCAGATGGCCAAATGATTGATATCCAAAGTTGGAAAAGAATGTGTATAGTAACGCACAGAAAATATTGAGGCAAAAGCAGAAATTGCTGATAATCAGCCATTTCTTCTTTTGCATTAACATTTTCTCAAACTATTTCTAATACAGGCATAAAACCAGACCTTGTCTGGCAATGGGTTATGACACCTACCCGGTTCAATACAAGCTCTCATGTATTTATCTCTGCAGCATTCACAGAAGCTTTCCACTTGTCCATCTGTTATTCTGTCTAACTGGAAAAACACTGAAGAAGACAAGAACATTTAGTTTACCAATAATTACTATGATACTTATTCTGAAATATGGTTATTTTGAGATTCACATGACATTGGAATTTTTAGTGCAATGAGGTAAGTGCGGAAAAAATTGTTATTTTTCTCCGCCACATATTTATGATATTGCCCAAAAAGTTCTTACACATATTTATGAGATTTATCTACGTACAAAATATTTGCACTACAACTTAAATGGTGGAAAAATGATTGACAATAGAAAGTTTTTACATTAACTAGACAGATGAATGGATCGACAAAATGCATTACTGTTTGGTAAAAGGTGCATCAAAACACATCGCTCTTTGGAAAAGATAGGGTCCCTGTTTGGGAAAATTTAACTCTTAGGTGCATCAAAAGGCCTAACTATTTGGGAGAGGATGGTATGCTAAAAGTCTTCCCTATTTGGGAAAGGGTTGACTTTTAGGTCTGTCTAAAGGCGTCATTGTTTGGGAAAGAATAAACTCTTTGGGGTACGGGGTGAAGAGATTCTATTGGATGATTAAACCTTACCTGGTGGATGATTTGCCGTCACATCTATTCTATGTTTATGATGGGTGTTTGATATGTTACCAGCAACCCCTTCCATAAATTCTCTGTAAACAATAAATTAAATCTAACAAAATCAATTTTAACAATCTTGAACTATCATAGTCCCCTAAAATAGCCTGGTCATAAAGCAGATAAAAGTTAAAAAGATGTAGATTTACAAAAGGGTCATTATTCTGTCAAAAATCAATGAGTCGTAACCTAAATTTTATCTGCAAATATTTGATAGATAAAAAGTCTACATGTGAAATTTGAATGAAATGCAACCATTAGTTACAGAGAAAACTAGAAATCTATCACTGACGGTGATAAAAATACCCCTGCCACCACCTTTGTTCGGACAAGCATTTTCGTTGAATCAGGAGCCATACTCGGAAATTGTCAATCCGATTTTCTTGAAATTTGGTCAAATCAGGGGCCATAACTCAGAAAGTATGGGTGCAATTTCCGTGAATTTTGCATCTTGCATATATACAGGTCCTAATGCACACCTGTACCAAGTATGAAGCAAATCGTACAGTAACTGTAAGAGTTGTCCGTACAAGCATTTTTGTCAAATCAGGGGCCATAACTCAGAAAGTATCTGTCCGATTTCCGTGAAATTTGGGTCTTGCACATCTACAGAATGCTAATGCACACCTGTGCCAAATATGAAGCAAATCGGAAAGTTACTGAAGAAGAGTTGTCCCGACAAGCATTTTTTTTGTCAAATCAGGGGCCATAACTCAGAAAGTATCTGTCCGATTTCTGTGAAATTTCAGTCTTGCACATCTACAGATGATAATGCACACCTGTGCCAAGTATGAAGCAAATCGGACAGTAACTGTAGGAGAAGTAGTCCGGACAAGCATTTTTTTGTCAAATCAGGGGCCATAACTCAGAAAGTAATGGTTGGATTTCCGTAAAATTTGTGTTTTGCACATCTACAGGTCCTCATGCACACCTGTGCCAACTATGAAGCAAATCGGACAGTAACTGTAGGAGGAGTTGTCCAGATAAGCATTTTTTTGTCAAATCAGGGGCTACAACTCTGAAAGTAACGGTCCGATTTCCGTGAAATTGCGTCTTGCACATCTGCACGTCCTAATGCACACCTGTGCCAAGTATGAAGCAAATCGGACAGTAACTGTAGGAGGAGTTGTCCGGACAAGCATTTTTTGGTCAAATCAGGGGCCATAACTCTAAAAGTATCGGTCCGATTTCCGTAAAATTTGCGTCTTGCACATTTACAGGTCTCAATGAACATTTGTGCCAAGTATGAACTAAATCGGTCCACAAGTGTAGGAGGAGTTGTCCGGACAACGTTTTGGAGACAGACCAACCAACCATCCAACCATCCAACCACTGGACCAACAGGCTGATTCCAGTATACCCCCTCCAAACTTCGTTTGCGGGGGTATAATGAGATGTAAAGGAATCGAAGACCAAAGCTTCTACTTCTGAGCCACAATGGACCCCTTTTCCAGATGGCAAAATTAAAGACGTATCCCAATTCTAAGACACTGTAAATGACAATAAGGGCATTACATTTTTTGTCTTTCTGGGCTGAAAGCATTGTAAGAAAAGAAGAAATTGCTTGTCACAAAGACAAGCAATTTCTTCATTTTCAACAATCATGTCCTCCAAAACCTTCTTGTGAGTCGTTAAAAGGCGTCATTATATGGAAAGTGATTAATGAGTTGAACATGTTATGTTATTACATAGATCTATATACCTTAATTCTGAAACGAAATCTTCTCCACATCTTTTGAATTGCTCCCTAGACAAAACATCTTCCATTTTCTCCATCAACTGTGAACTATTCAGAGGCCTTTCTTCTCTATATTCTATCCATGTGTTAGCCTGTAGAATACAGAGCTACAAATAAGAGGGGTAATGGCTTTTCAAAACGCAATATCTCATTTTAATGTTCATTAAACCCTATATTGTGGGTACTAATCTTCCAGTTTCTCTATAAACTGTGAACTATTTAAGCGCTACTCTTCTCTACTCTCTATGCATGTATTAGCCTGTGGAATCAATGAAATAACAATTGATTGAAAGGGCGTTTAAATCTATGTTCAACTAGAACTGTCACAGAGTGCACAAATACCCCTGCTAGTGCTTTGTCACTGAAAAAGTGCTATCAGTCAAATGCTTCTTAGGTTTAGGCAATAAAAGTGATTCAATTGTGACCATAACCTTTGACCTACATGACCCAAAAACAAAAGGGCATCTCCTGCCCTCGAGTAAAAAGCATCGTGTATCAGTAAAGTTTCAGGTATTGGGTGAATTTGTACTCCACAACAGATTTTTAAACAAATCCCAATTGTAACCTTGATCTATGTGACCAAATTATTTCTTACCCTAACATGATCGTACACTCGTTTAAAGTCCACTGGCTTATCTTTCCCCTCCATGGCAGCAGGATCTAGTCCGTCTGCTCCGTATATGAATTGTACGATGTCACTGGTGGAGCTGCGTACTGTGAGGTCATATTGCGAGCATAAGTCTTCTAAACTCTGGAATAAAGAAAGGACATGAAGCACTTTTCATGCACAATGAAAGTGTGCATGCCATAAGTATTAGACAGAAGAATAAACAAACAGGCAATGAACAGGCACTTTGGGTTTTTGTCAGGGTCTTAATGTAACAAGACATGTAATTATGCCTTTATGTCATTTTGTTAAAAAATTGTGGCAAAAATTGATTCTGAAAGAGAGAAGGTGATCGCAAAAGGCACAAAATTCTTCTAGGAAGGTTTGGATTATATTCCCCCAGGATTTCTTTTGAAAAAAAAAGGTGCTATTTGACACATTCCAGACTATCCTTAAACAATTTTTTTTAGTAATTTCAGTTTTATAGCAATGGCTTTACCTTGACTAGACGTCTCTGCATATAGCCAGTCTCTGCAGTTTTGACAGCTGTATCTACCAAACCCTCTCTACCTCCCATTGTGTGAAAGAAAAACTCTGTGGGGTCAAACCACTGTAAAAACTTCTTCATCTTTTACAACAAAGTGTCACCTTTCTATGCCCCACAAGATATAGGCTTTGGAAAACATCATGGACAATGAAGAAATTGCTTGTGACAAGCAATTTCTTTATTTCCCACAATGTTTTCTACCACAAAAGACCAAAAAATGTAAAAATTTCACTCATGTAAAACTCTTCTCTGCAACATCTTTGAATTTTGACTAGCCTAAAATTCTGCTGTCCGGTTATAGTTTAATTTACTTAGGCTACTTTACCTTGACTAGACGTCTCTGCATATAGCCGGTCTCTGCAGTTTTGACAGCTGTATCTACTAGACCCTCCCTACCTCCCATTGTGTGGAAGAAAAACTCTGTGGGAGTCAAACCACTGTAAAAACTTCTTCACCTTTTACAACAAAGTGTCACCTTTCTATGCTTCACAAGATATAGGCTTTGGAAAACATCATGGACAATGAAGAAATTGCTTGTAACAAGCAATTTCTTCATTTCCCATGATGTTTTCTACAAAGAAAGACCAAATAATGATATATTTTACTTAGATAAAACTAGTCTCTGCAACATCTTTGAACTTTGACAAACCTTAAATTCTGCTGTCTGGTAATGGTTTAATTTACTAAGCCTACTTTACCTTGACTAGACGTCTCTGCATATAGCCGGTCTCTGCAGTTTTGACAGCTGTATCTACTAGACCCTCCCTACCTCCCATAGTGTGGAAGAAAAACTCTGTGGGAGTCAAACCACTGTAAAAACTTCTTCATCTTTTACAACAAAGTGTCACCTTTCTATGCCCCACAAATTATAGGCTTTGGAAAACACCATGGACAATGAAGAAATTGCTTGTAACAAGCAATTTCTTCATTTCCCATGATGTTTTCTACAAAGAAAGACCAAATAATGATATATTTTACTTAGATAAAACTAGTCTCTGCAACATCTTTGATTTTTGACTAGCCTAAAATTCTGCTGTCTGGTAATGGTTTAATTTACTTAGGCTACTTTACCTTGACTAGACGTCTCTGCATATAGCCGGTCTCTGCAGTTTTGACAGCTGTATCTACTAGACCCTCTCTACCTGCCATTGTGTGAAAGAAAAACTCTGTGGGAGTCAAACCACTGTAAAAACTTTACCTATTACAACAAAGTGTCACCTTTCTATGCCCCACAAGATATAGGCTTTGGAAAACTTCATGGACAATGAAGAAATTGCTTGTAACAAGCAATTTCTTCATTTCCCATGATGTTTTCTATCATAAAAGAACAAAAAATGTACAAATTTCACTCAGGTAAAACTGTTCTCTGCAAACATCTTTGATTTTTGACTAGTCTATAATTCTGCTGTCTGGTAATGGTTTAATTTACTAAGCCTACTTTACCTTGACTAGACGTCTCTGCATATAGCCAGTCTCTGCAGTTTTGACAGCTGTATCTACTAGACCCTCCCTACCTCCCATTGTGTGAAAGAAAAACTCTGTGGGAGTCAAACCACTGTAAAAACTTCTTCATCTTTTACAACAAAGTGTCACCTTTCTATGCCCCACAAATTATAGGCTTTGGAAAACATCATGGAAAATGAAGAAATTGCTTGTGACAAGCAATTTCTTCATTTCCCATGATGTTTTCTACAAAGAAAGACCAAATAATGACATATTTTACTTAGATAAAACTAGTCTCTGCAACATCTTTGAATTTTGATAGGCCTAAAATTCTGCTGTCCGGTTATAGTTTAATTTACTAAGCCTACTTTACCTTGACTAGACGTCTCTGCATATAGCCAGTTTCTGCAGTTTTGACAGCTGTATCTACTAGACCCTCCCTACCTCCCATTGTGTGAAAGAAAAACTCTGTGGGAGTCAAACCACTGTAAAAACTTCTTTACTTATTACAACAGTGCCACCTTTCGATGCCCCACAAATTATAGGCTTTGGAAAACATCATGGACAATGAAGAAATTGCTTGTGACAAGCAATTTCTTCATTTTCCACAATGTTTTCTACCACAAAAGACCAAAAAATGTAAAAATTTCACTCATGTTAAACTGTTCTCTGCAAACATCTTTGATTTTTGACTAGTCTATAATTCTGCTGTCTGGTAATGGTTTAATTTACTTAGGCTACTTTACCTTGACTAGACGTCTCTGCATATAGCCAGTTTCTGCAGTTTTGACAGCTGTATCTACTAGACCCTCCCTACCTCCCATTGTGTGGAAGAAAAACTCTGTAGGCGTCAAACCACTGTAAAAACTTCTTCACCTTTTACAACAAAGTGTCACCTTTCTATGCCCCACAAGATATAGGCTTTGGAAAACATCATGGACAATGAAGAAATTGCTTGTAACAAGCAATTTCTTCATTTCCCACAATGTTTTCTATCATAAAAGAACAAACAAGATGTGTTTGTGAAACACAAATGCCCCCGAAACGGCCATTTTTCTAAAATGTTAAATTTTCGTGGAGTAAAGGGTTATTAAGGGTTAAGGGATGACCTTGAGGAAGGTCAAATTGCTTGAAACAGATAGATATCATTGAAAGGAAGTTGCATACCCAATTTGAGCTTTGTATGTCAAATACTTTTGGAGGAAAGGCAAAGGTTAAGTTTTCGGAGTAAAAGGTTAAGTTTTCGTAGAGTAAAGGGTTGATAAGGGTTAAAGGATGACCTTGAGGACAGTCAAATTGCATGGAACAGATAGATATCATTGAAGGGAAGTTGCATACCAAATTTGAGCTTTGTATGTTAAATTCTTTTGGAGAAAATTCCAAGGTTAAGTTTTCGGAGTAGAAGGTTAAGTTTTCGTAGAGTAAAGGGTTGATAAGAGTTAACGGATGGCCTTGAGGAAGGTCAAATTGCATGAAACAGATAGATATCATTGAAAGGAAGTTGCATACCAAATTTGAGCTTTGTATGTCAAATACTTTTGGAGAAAAGGCCAAGGTTAAGTTTTCGGACAGACGGACTGACAGACGGACAGACAGACGGACAGACAGACAGACAGACAGACAGACGGACGGACACGAGTAAAACAATATGCCCCCGATCTCTCG
Source organism: Fragum sueziense (assembly GCA_963680895.1). Taxonomy (NCBI): domain Eukaryota; kingdom Metazoa; phylum Mollusca; class Bivalvia; order Cardiida; family Cardiidae; genus Fragum; species Fragum sueziense. The sequence goes on along the minus strand of OY804592.1, from coordinate 16,271,047 downwards.
ATACGGGGGCATAAAAATGTACAAATTTCACTCAGGTAAAACTGTTCTCTGCAAACATCTTTGATTTTTGACTAGCTTAAAATTCTGCTGTCTGGTAATGGTTTAATTTACTTATCCTACTTTACCTTGACCAAACGTCTCTGCATATAGCCAGTCTCTGCAGTTTTGACAGCTGTATCTACTAGACCCTCCCTACCTCCCATTGTGTGGAAGAAAAACTCTGTAGGCGTCAAACCACTGTAAAAACTTCTTTACTTATTACAACAATATTTATGAAGCCTACTTTACCTTGACTAGACGTCTCTGCATATAGCCAGTCTCTGCAGTTTTTACAGCTGTGTCTACCAAACCCTCTCTACCCCCCATGGTGTGGAAGAAAAACTCTGTAGGTGTCAAACCACTGTAAAAACTGTTCTGGACAAAACCTCGAGCAGATGGATCTTTGGCTGCAATCAAAATGATAAAATGAAAGCATACTATTCGCGCATATGCACAAAGCGATCTAAAATTGAATTTTTCCATAGGAATCATGGGGGGGGGGGGGGGGATACAAATAGTCTGGTGTAATATTAATGCTTGTAAGTGAAGAAATAGCCCTATATAAAGCATTCACGGCTCTTTAAATTTCTACTCTTGAAAACAAACTTATGGCCAAAGGTTCACTTAAAACTTGTCCCAGATACTATGCACATTCTATATGGGGAAATGAAGACATTCTTGCATAAAACCTTTCTGAATTAGCTTGTTTCCAGTATTTGATCTGTTGGCCAATTTAATGTTACTTACAATGTCTTTCAAAATGTGGAAGCGCTCTATCCTCAAACCCATTAGGTACCCTTTTACCACTGATGGCTTGTTGGCCCACACAGGCTATCATCTGGGATATATTGATAAAGGAACCTGTAATATAATGTATTAGGATCAGTTATTGTGGTCATTGTATGTGCATCTCAATTATTAGAAACATAAACACACAAAAAATGGGGAAGTTCTCCATCCTCAAAACCATTGGGTACCCTTTTACCACTGATGACTTTTTGGCCTACACAGGCTATCATCTGGGATATGTTGATAAAGGAAACTACAATAACAGGTAATAAGGGTCTGTTAAGGTGATTTTGTATCATTGTATGGAGTTCCAATATATCAATGAATAAACATACAAAATCCATTGGATTGAATTAAGTCTAACATCACTTCCAACTGCTAGTCATATCGCACAGTTTGAGCACTTAATCCTTTCCCAAACAACAAATTTTAGGGTGATCCAATTCAAAAGCTGCTCCAGATGACAAAAAGAGTGTTGATAAACATCGGATTTGTGTACAGTAAAGCATGGAAAATATTGAGACAAAATGAGAAACTGCTGGTTGTCAGCAATTTCTTCTTTTGTCTAAATGTTTTCCAAAGATTTTTTTTAATAAGGAAGTCAAAACCAGGTCTTGTTTGGGAAAGGGTTAATCAAAGGATTCATGTGATTTCCATAACCAGTGCTACCACAATATTCAATCACAGACCATTCTTTAAATTTAATAGCCTATTTGTGTGCACAGTGCTTCAGATTACAGGGAGTAAAGGCATTATAACTTTGTAAATTCAACTTAAAACCCTATATTCTCGTAATGATGATTGCAATGAGAACCTTCAACAAAGGGTTTAATCAATATCAAGTTAAAAATTGTATTCAGAAAAGTCATTACCCCTTTTAATCTTAACTCTGTGTAAAGTTTGTTTTACAAATACCTTTAGATCCACACACAGCCATAGTTAATGGACTATTACTTCTTTGTAGTACTCTCAAACAAGCTTCACCAGCATGGTCTTGCATAGTTCTTTTTAAATCATAGCTTCGTTATGTACACAGATCTACAGACAAGAGGGAGTAAAACAAAGGCGTTCTCTTACTTTGATATTTCAATTCCAGACCCTATGTTGTAGGTACTCATTTGAATCATCTCCAGGAGATGATTCAAATGAGTACCCTCAACATAGGGTTTGATCAATAAGTTTTGTATTGCATTTTTAAATGTCATTACCCCTTCTATTCTATGTTATAAGAAAATCTTGTTTCAAACATACCTTTAGATCCACAAACAGCCATAGTTAATGGACTATTACTTCTGTGTAGTTCTCTTAAACAAGCTTCTCCAGCGTGGTCTCGAATCACAGACAACTCTTTTAAAATCATGGCCTGCATAACAGAAATATAATGTAATATAGCACAAAATCTAAAATACATTGTATATTTATCATCCAAAATGTCAATCTTTACAACTCAAGCAGACTCTACTTTGTAATAATCTCTTGTTTTTACCCATTTTTCACATTATCAATACATATCAAAGTAAAATATATTTACCTTTTTTTAAACGATACCTAAAGACATCTCTGAAAAGAATTCAAAGCCAAAAAGAAGAAAGTGCTGATAATCCACATTTTCTCCTTCTCTTTCATTGTTTCTATGATTCTATTAAAAGAGATTCTATATTTGCATAGCATTTATTTTGTTATCATCCCATTCAATTGGATTCTTCTAAAATTTTGTTGTCTGGTAAAAAATTTAGCAATAAGTGAAACAAGAGCTTTGTAGGGAGGCTTGTCAGTGAAAATGGGATTATTTTAAATTTCAGGGCAGAAAATTAAAGAACAACAAGAGTTATCCGAGTTCCTTAAGCGGTACACACAACTAGACTCCTGGTAGATTCATTGTCGCAAGTTTGACATAGATCTGATTAAAACTGCAGGAAGAGTTGAGCACACAGGAAAGTGCTAACCGATTGACATACAGACAGACTGACCAACAGCCAGGGTCATAACAAAACAAGAGTTGTCCGCAGACAACGTAGCACGCCTATACGAGAGCTTGTCGCAAAAAAAGGAGTCCAAGGTCACAAGGTCAAAGGTCATTGTCTCAAGGTCAAGGCATGAGGTATCCATATGTGAAATATCAAGGCTCTATCTATAATAGTGCATGTGATATAGGCCAGGTTAAAGTTTTTTTAAAAGTAGGTCAAACTCCAAGGTCAAGGTCACTAGGTCAAATTTCTATGGTCCCAAATGAAAGGTCTTGTCGAAAAGTATCCATGTGTGAAATATCAAGGCTGTATCTCTAATAGTGCCTGAGATATAGGCCAGGTTAAAGTTTTTGGCGACGCGACACGACACTAGGGCTGTGACATTAGCTCCCCGGACATAAAGTCCCGGCTCGCTAATGACATTTTGGGCATCAAATAATCGTGTACCTACTTCTAAAGTTTCATCTTCAGTACAACCAGGTTGTGTTGTTAGTTTACCTTCCTCTAGATCACGAATGAACCCATCACATTTGGAATACCTATAATGATTATTATAACCAGAAATATGAGGGGTTGAATACTTGCACTATCTATACTTCATGCAAGTTGTTACACATTGATTTTCAAGCCACAGAAGAAAACTGAAATAACAAGGGCCCCATTTCCATAAGACTGTTACATGTAAATATTTTTTGAAAATTTGAATGTAAATAAAGTACAACTAATCTGATTGGCATGATGCACATTTTTCAATCAATCAGATGTCTTGTTACATAATTTACACCAAAATATTGTAAGTTCACTGGTATAACTGGGCCCGGGAGCATAGAAAGATCAATAGTTCTTGACCAATTTTATTTCTTTAGACACTGTTTCTTATTTGAACTGTATAATATTATTATCTTTACCAATTACAGCAGATTTTAACCCATTACCAGATGGCATAAATTTTGAAATGTTCCAAATCCAAAGATGATGCAGACAACAATTTAAAAAAAGAGAATGAAATTGATATTTTTTGGTCTTTTTACATAGAAAACATTGTGGGAAATGAAGAAATTGCTTGTCATAAGCAATTTCTTCATTTTTCACAATGTTTTCCAAAGCCTTTATCTTGTAGGGTGTCATGATATGATAATGGGTTAAAACTTCATTTTAAAATGAAATAAACAAGAGCTGTTGGGGAGCATTAAAGTGCAACTATCAAAAGCTGAATAGTGAAAAATTCTAAATATGAAAAGGGTAAAAATTCCACAAAATCGAATGTTAGAGTACTGAATCTTTGCCTAGCGGCTAATATTCTGGTCACAAAAACATGAACAACGTATCATAGCTATAGCACCAGTAGAAACAGAGATATGACACTTGCATGTAAAAATTTAACCAAAAGATTTTTAGGAATGGCCGATGCTGACATTTTGTGTCTGGAATAGTCCCTCAATGTATAGTCACACTAAAAAATATCACAGCAATCATTTTTGAAATCCATTTCCTCCACTTACCCTATGTCTAGCAGTTTATTTTTAGCATTAATTAGACCCTGTCCTGGTGTCACATCCCCAATACCGATAGAGAAACCTCTGTTACCTGTAACAAACCAAAAAAAATCTGTATTCAGTTTTAACCTCTTCCCATACAATAGAAAACAAGACTGTACCAATATGAAAGCTGATACAGACAACAAATCAGATATTGCTATATGATTTGAAAAAGAAAATATTGAAACAAAAGGAGAAATTGCTGATTATCAGTTATTAAAGAGGACTTGTTTGAGAACTGATTAATATATCTCTGGGCTTGACAATACGTTTTTAAAAAATCTTTCCTTGTACACCTTACATTAGTTTCATGAGCCAACAAACTTCTATGGAAGGTAAAGCATATCAAATATATTCCAAAATTAATACTAATTGTTTATTTTATCACATTTAGATACTTTTCTGGATTTAGAGTCAAATTAGGAAGTTATTTCATTTTCGATATCAGTTTGATTGATTCTACCCAAAATTTACCCATTCCCATACACTATTGCTTTTCCAAAAATAAAATGAACTTACTTAGAAAAGCAGGACATATCCTCGCAAGTCTAGCCAGACAGTCTGCAGTGTATCTCTCCCCAAAGTCCCTCAATATCACATAGAAGATGTTGTTTTTGGATCCAGATCCTAGGGTAGCTTTGTCCATGGCTCCACACATTAATTCACTGTTCCTGATTACAACAACTGAAATATTAAAAGGACAAAAATACTTTATGAAAGATATCTCAACAATTAATTTATGCATTATACATTTTTAGACTGGAAACTATCTTTTGAAATCACCCAAAAAGATCTAACATTAGAACAATAACCGGGAGCATGGAATCTGGGAAATACGAAGCAAAATGATTCTCTATTCATTTTTTTTTATTCGAACACCACATTTTGCCTCTTCTTATTTCTCATATTTTCTTTCACTTTTCCTGTGTGCAAAATCTCAGAAAACTGCAGAAAATCTACAAAACTCAAAACTTACAGGAATCATTTTTACACATATCTTACCAACCACCATAATTCTTTCCTTTGGTTCTCAAGTTAGCCTTCACCGGGCAGTCGTTGTTTGTTTGTGGTAACACACTAAATATCTGCCTTCCCTGACCTTATCTTCATTGTGAATACAATTTACTAATTTTCTGTCTTCTTTCTGGGTAGAAAACAATGTGGGAAATGAAGAAATTGCTTGTCACAAGCAATTTTATCATTTTCCACTATGTTTTCCAAAGATTTTATCCTATGGTGCATTAAAAAAACTTATAATGTAGGTATGGATTAAGTCCATTGTCTCAGTGAAGAAAACTCAAACAAGAGGACCATGATGGTCCTTAATCGCTCACCTGAACTGAGTTTCACAAGGTGAGAAATGATTGCACTCTGTCCTATGATATCCAAAAGAGCATTATATTTTTCAATAGTCTTCATCCTTGTGACTAGACAAACATCCTGAACATGTTTCATGAAGATAGGACAAAAATTGTAGCATCTACATTACCAACAAGGATTTTGTCTATAAGGCCCCTTTTCCATGACATCCAACAGAACATTCCCACTGTCAATAGGCTTAATCCTTGTGACTAAAGAAACAAGATGTGTTTGTGAAACACAAATGCCCCCGAAATGGCCATTTTTCGAAAATGTTAAGTTTTCGTAGAGTAAAGGGTTAATAAGGGTTAACAGATGACCTTGAGGAAGGTCAAATTGCTTGGAACAGATAGATATCATTGAAAGGAAGTTGCATACCAAATTTGAGCTTTGTATGTCAAATAGTTTGGGAGAAAAGGCAAAGGTTAAGTTTTCAGGTTAAGTTTTCGGACAGACGGACGGACAGACAGACAGACGGACAGACAGACAGACGGACATGAGTAAAACAATATGCCCCCAATCTCTCGATACAGGGGCATAAAAATCTGACTAAATTTCATGAATATTGAGCCAAAATTATTGTCTCTATAGCGCTAACAAGGATTTTGTCATTAAGGCCCCTTTTCCCATGCTATCCCATAGAACATTCCTATTTTCCTCAGAGTTCATCGATGTGACTAGACAAACACAAGTTTCATGAAGATTAGACCAAAATTTTTGCCTCTAGAGGGCTAACAAGGATCTTGTCATTAAGGCCCCTTTTCCCATGATATCAACTGGAATATTCCAACTTTTTATAGGGTTTATCCTTGTTACTAAAACAAACATTCTTTTAGTTTTCATGAAGACTAGGCCAAAACTGTTGCTTCTAGAGTGTTAACAAGATTTTGTCATAAAGGCCCCTTTTCCCATTATATCAAAATGGAATATTCAGATTGTTGATAAGCTATATCCTTGTGATTAGACAAATATTCTGATCAATTTTAACAAAGATTAGGCCAAAATTATGGCCTCTAAAGTGCCAACACGGATTTTGTCATTATGGCCCCTTTTCCTGTGGTATCCAACGAAATATTCAATATTCCAATTCTCTGTGACTACACAAACATTCTGACCAATTTCTATGAACATTGGGCTAAAATTGTAGCCTATACAATGCTAACAAGAATTTTGTCTTTTAGGCCCCTTTTCCCGTGATATCAATAAGAAGGTTCCAATTATCTGCAGAGTTCACCCCATATAAACCCCAAGAATCAACAACATAGAGCCCTATGAAAAAATACCGTTTCGAGATGAAAAGGTTTTCCAAGTCAAAGATCAAAATGTTAGAGATCGAACTCTTACAGTTGAGAACATCATGAAGTTGACATTCTGAGTGGAATGGGAATGTTTTATGAGCGAATTAATGAATGAATGGAATGAGCGTTTGGAATGATTTTGTGTATCTAAAAAATCGATAACACGCCCACGATAACCTTTATGATGATCTTTAAATAGTAACAGGCCGGTATTGGAAATATACCAATATTATAGGTATTAAGATTTATCGATAAAACGCCCACGATAATATATCGGCCGATGAAATGCCTTCTTTTTATAACAACCAATTAAACCAGTGAACGTTTATTGAGCGGTGTGAATGTTTTATGAGCGTTTTGAATGTTTTTGTGATCGGAATGAATGAACGCTGGAGTGGAATGATTTTGATCGGAATGGAATGGTATAAATGTCAATTTCATGATGTTCTCAACTGTAACCCCTATATAAACCCCAAGAATCAACAACATAGTGCCCTTTTTTCATTGCAAAATAATTAATTTTATAATGATTTGGTAAAGAGCTAAAGACAAAATATTAGTTGCAAAATAGAAGCAAGTCTGATTATAAATCCAAAGACTAGAGATTCAAATAGGAGAGGTTAAGGGATTTCCAAACTGTAAAATATCTTTCAATGTTTATCAAACCCTGTGATGTGGGTATTCATTTCAATCATCTAATCAAAACTATTTAAATGAGTACCAACAACAAAGGATAGCTTTAATAACAAATAGAATGTATTTACCCCCTTTTGTCTTTTGTTTATTTAATAGGATTAGACATTTCCCCAGTGGGGGATCAAAACCTCGTAACTCCAGCTTTGTCAAGCTGTAGTTACGAGGTTTTGACCCCCACTAACCATATGTTACCTAGTTGATTTTTTAAAAGAATTTTCTTAGGATTTCTAAAGTCTGACCCTGCCACACCCACATTTTTTGACAAATCTTAAAATTTGTGGACAAATTTTCAAAAGGGTCACTAAAAGAACATTCCTGCCAAGTTTGGTTCAAATTGGCCCAATGGTTGATTTTTAAAGAATTTTCTTAGGATTTATAAGCCCCGCCCTGCCACGCCCACATTCTTTGACCAATCAAAAATTTGCGAACAAGTTTTGAAAAGGGTCACCTCAGGAACATTCCTGCCAAGTTTGGTCACAATTGGCGAAATGGTTCTGGAGGAGAAGATGTTTAAAGAAATTGTGGACGGACGGACGGACAGACGGACGATGAGCGACCACAATAGCTCACCTTGAGCACTTCGTGCTCAGGTGAGCTAATAAAACTTACAAGAATCATTTTTACACATATCTTCCCCACCACCATAATTCTTCCCCTTAGTTCTCAAGTTTGCTTTCACCGGACAGTCCTTGTTTGGTCGTAATAACACACTGAAGATCTGCTTTCCTGACCACAACTTCATGGGCTGAAAAATTTGTAATCAAACCATTACCAGATGGCAAAGTTTTGGACTGCAAAGATGTTGTAGACAAGCATTTTAAGTGAATCACATTCCACATTTCTCTACCTTTCCAGTGAGAAAACAGTGTGGGAAATGTAGAAATTCCTTGTTACAAGCAATTTCTTCCTATTCCACAATGCTTTCCAAAGCCTTTTATCCTGTGAGTGTCAATAGGCATCATTTTGTGAGAGTGAAAGAAACCATCTTTAAACTACATATAATTTATGTCATTTTAAGCAGTTTACAATCAAAGACAGTTGACTTTATATTGCATATTGGAATATGCAAGCACAAAACAAATTATCTCTAAATACAAATTATTCCTATCTGAATTCAACGTGCCAAGTATGCTATTTTATCTTTCATTGTTTATCAATTGTGAAGTTGTTTATTTACAATTCAGCTAATACGGCTGCATTTTCAGAATTTACAACACACCACAAATCATCTTTTAAAATTAAGGCACATTCAAAGTCTTCAAGTATCTTTGAAATTATTTCAATTAAAGTAGTCCACCCCTGATGAGGTTCACACGATCTCAGAATTTTTCGGGCACTGTCATAAACATTTGGCACTGAAAAGTATCAATTTATTCTAATTCATAAAATGTCTGTATTGATCAGTTACATTACAAATGTTTATGACATTGCATGAACAAGAGATGTTTGTAAAACATATATGCCCCCTCAAGGGCCTACATTTGATGTAGGTCAAAGTCCAAGGTCAAGTTAACAAGGTCTAAGGTCATGGTCAAATATGAAAGGTCTTGGTAGGAGGTGTCTATGTGTGAAATATTAAAGCTGTATATGTAAAAGTAAAATGAAACATAGGCCAGGTTTAAGTTTTTAAAAGTAGGCCAAATGCCAAGGTCAAGGTCATGGTCAAATGTGAAAGGTCTTGGTTGGAGGTGTCCATGTGTGAAATATCAAGGCTGTAGGTGTAAAAGGACATGATATATATGCCTGGTTTCAGTCTTTTTAAAAGTAGGTCAAACTCCAAGGTCAAGGTTGCAATATTCAAGGTCATGGTCAAATGTGAAAGGTCTTGGTAGGAGGTGTCTATGTGTGAAATATCAAGGCTGTAGATGTAATAGGACATAAGATAAAGGCTAGGTTAGATATTTCTAAAAGTAGGTCAAACTCCAAGGTCAAGGTCCAAGGTCATGGTCAAAGTGAAATATCTTGGTTGGAAGTGACCATGTATGAAATATCAAGGCTGTATATGTAAAATGACATGAAATATTGGCCAGGTTAATGTATTATAAAAGTAGGTCAAACACTAAAGTCAAGGTCACAAGGTCCAAGGTCATGGTCAAATGTGAAAGGTCTTGGTCGTAGGTGTCCATGTGTCAAATATCAAGGCTGTATGTGTAAAAGGACATGATATATCGGCTAGGTTAAAGTTCTTTTTAAAGTAGGTCAAAGTCCAAGGTCAAGGTCACAAGGTCCAAGGTCATGGTCAAATGTGAAAGGTCTTGGTAAGATGTGTCCATGTGTGAAGTACCAAGGCTGTATGTGTAATAGCACATAAGATATAGGCCCAGTTTATTTTTTTTTAAAAGTAGGTCAAACTCCAAGGTCAAGGCCACATGGTCCAAGGTCATAGTCGTATGTGATAGGTCTAAGTCGGAGGTTTCCATGTGTCAAATATCAAGGCTGTATGTGTAAATGGACATGATATATCGGCCAGGTTAAAGATTTTTTAAAAGTAGGTCAAACTCCAAGGTCAAGGTCACAAAGTCCAAGGTCATGGTCAATTGTGAAAGGTCTTGGTAAGATGTGTCCATGTGTGAAATATCAAGACTGTATTTGTAAAAGGTCATGAGATATATGCTGGGTTTAATTTTTTTAAAGTAGGTCAAACTCCAAGGTCAAGGTCACAAGGTCCAAGGTCATGGTAAAATGTGAAAGATGTTGATAGGAGGTATCTATGTGTGAGATATCAAGGCTGTATGTTTAAAAGGACACGAGATATAGGCAAGGTTAAGAATTAAGTGTAAAAATCAACAAAGGGCAATAACTCCAAGAATTTGATTGGCAGAGTTACGGTTCTTGTGCACTGCACCTCTCCATAATGAAATCTATTCACCTGTAAAGTTTCATGATTCTACCTTACATATTTTTAGAGTTGTGCTCCGGACAAGAATCAAGTTATAAAATCAACAAAGGGCAATAACTCACAAAAGTTGATCGGCAGAGTTACGGTTCATGTGCACTGCACCTCTCCATAATGAGGTCTATCCACCTGTAAAGTTTCATGATTCTACCTTACATACTTTTTGAGTTATGCACCGGACAATAATCAAGTTTGAAAATCAACAAAGGGCAATAACCCAAAAAATATGATCAGCAGAGTTACGGTTCTTGTGCACTGCACCTCTCCATAATGAGATCTATCCACCTGGAAAGTTTCATGATTCTACCTAACATAGTTTTTGAGTTATGCTCCGGACAAGAATCAAGTTATAAAATCAACAAAGGGCAATAACTCAAAAAAATTGATCAGCAGAGTTACGGTTCTTGTGCACTGCACCTCTCCATAATGAGATCTATCCACCTGTAAAGTTTCATGATTGTACCTTACATACTTTTTGAGTTATGCTCCGGACAAGAATCAAGTTATAAAATCAACAAAGGGCAATAACTCAAAAAATTTGATCGGCAGAGTTACGGTTCTTGTGCACTGCACCTCTCCATAATGAGATCTATCCACCTATGAAGTTTCATGACTCTACCTTTAATACTTTTCGAGTTATGCTCCGGACAAGGTTTGGTCTACGGACAGACCGACCGACCGACCGACCGACCGACCGACCGACCGACCGACCGACCGACCGACCGACACTTGCAAAACAATATACCCCCATTTTCTTCGAAAGGGGGCATAAAAATTTAGGATGTCATGTGAATCTCATTAGGGGTTCACTAGATCTACTTTAAGTATGAGCATTATCTACGAATGCAAAAGTCTTAACCCAATACCACACAGTGACTCTTTTTGACTCCCTACAAAATAATAGATAGGAAAAACATTGTGGAAAATGAAGAAATTGCTTGTGACAAGCAATTTCTTCATTACCCACAATGTTTTCCACAGAAAAAGACCAAAAGATTTTAAATTTCCTTAACTTTAAATTGTCGTCTGCAGCCTCTTTGAATTTGGAGCAGTCTAAAATTTTGTCATTTGGTAATGGGTTAATTGGCTTTGAAGTAAAATGGTATCAAGATTTGCGGTTTGGATAACTTACCTTCCAAATACAAGGCGGTGGAAGGTCAATTCTCTGTTTTTCATCATTGGAGGATAAAATGGCAGCAATCAATTGAGAAGTTCTCGCTCTGTCAAAGAATACATCCTTCTGTGTGATCAGATAACCACCTGGTATAGAAATAAACTTACAGAAACAGTCATGGCTTTAAGCCTTTCCAAAACAAGACCTGGTTTTGACGTCTCTTATAGAAATGGCTTGGAAAAACATTGATACAAAAGAAGAAACTGCTGATTGCTGAAGCTGCCGTTTGGGAAAGGGTTAATACTTCTGAAGCAAAGAAAGCTTTTTATATGAAACTTTAAAGATCAAGATGGCAGCAATCAACTGAGGCGTCCTGGCTCTGTCAAAGAATACATCTTTCTGTGTGATAAGATAGCCCCCTGTTGCAATACATAAACATACAGAAACAATCAAGCCTTTAAAACATTTAAACATAGACAGCTTTTCATATGAAACTTAAAAGATAAAGTAACCTGCAACAGGCTTTTTAAATGGTTCCCTTGCAAAGTAAAGTGATGTGGTGTTTTGCAGTATGGTACAGGTTGCTTACTCTCACATAAGTAATACAATTACAGTAAACATATATTCCCAAATTCTTACCAAGTTGTTTATGCCTGGTTTTAACCCTTTTCTAGAGCTGGTTTTGATGTCCCTAATAGAAAAGGCTTGGTAAAACATTGAGACAAAAGAAGAAACTACTGATAACCAGCAGTTTCTCCATTTTTCTCAATATTTTCTATGCCATAATTCACACAAATCTTATCTTTCACGACATTCATTTTGTCATATATAACAGTTTTTGAAATGGATCGCCCTAAAATTGTGTTGTTTGGGAAAGGGTTAAACCTTATTCAAATGAATAGAGCATAAATTATGTTGTCATCTTCTCACTGAAAATGTACACCAGCTAAAATTTGTACCCACCTGTAATGAAATCCTGGATAGCAGCAATCAGAGGCTCACCATTCCTTGGTGTAACTATGTTGGATTTGGACTGAAAATAATTACACATGCATTTAACGTATACAACCCATCATTAGTACTAAAGATCCAGAGGCCAAATTTGAAAAGTGCCAATAATTCCTTAACTATGTTACATTTCCATTCCAAATACAAACATAAGCATTTTAAACGGTTTAGAATTTTGAATTAATGCATACTTATGGAAATATTTGACAAAAATGTTCATAATTACCTCCCTTGCACATGAAGATGAAGTAAAATGATATTTGTAAATTATTTTCTTCTTGAAACATAATCTTGAAATCCTGCATGGTGAATCAACTTATGTGAAGTATATTTACAAGTGTGTGTAATTTGATGCATTTTGTATGGCTAGGAAGTGGTCTTTTTAATGAGTATACCTTAACAAACAATTCCTGATTAACTTGTAAATTGAATGTTCTTGTATGTTAACATTCAGAAATACATGTATTACCTTAAACATGACATTGGCATAAATGTAAAATGGCTAACAAAAAGAAATACATCCTAAAGTCAAAAACCCTTCCATCGTTATACAAAAATTATTGTCTCCTCAATTTTGTGGTATATTGACAAATGGTATTCTACAAAATTGAATTTCAGCTACAACATGACAACTGAACACCTTACATCATTTCCTACAATAGTTTCATGGCAGATTTTGTTTATAAGCTTTCTCTGCTCAAGGTTTTAGCAAGAAGAGGATTTTTTATATCTACAGTAGACACATACCCCCATGAGAGTTATTGCCTCTGCCTTTGCTTCTTCTGTCTGTGGTAAATGTAGATTCATCTCGTCTCCATCGAAATCTGCATTAAATGGGCCGCAACAACATTCATTGAACCGGAATGTTCGGTGAGGCTTTATCTTGGCCTGAAACCATACATGTGGCATTTTAATTCAACAGTTATTGACCTGGAATGCTCTCAGTCAATTTAACGAAAGTATTTACAAAGTATTTTAAGAAGCTTTTAGCAATGCCAAATAATAATTTTGATTCATTCAAAATGACGGACAAAAGTTCTGACGAGCTTTATAAAGCTCTAAGAAATTCTGGTCCTGAGTGTAAATCATTGCTGAAAAAGTATTTAACACCGAATTTGTACCAAAGATACAAATAATATCATTCCTATAATATTTATGCTAATGAATGAAGGAGGGCAAACTAAGCACACAAAGCTTAAACCATTACCACACACTGATACTTTTTGATGCCTCATAACATTGCCCATCATGTTTTCTACTCAAAAAGTCAGAAAATTGTAAAATTCAACCTCAAACCTAAAATACCCTAAAGAACAACCAAAAGAAATTCATTATTTTAAAGACGAAAATACAAAGATACATTCATACTTACAAAGAAAGCCTGAATACTGAGTTTATGTAAAGATGGCTGTCTGTTGAATAGAACAATATCTCCATCTATCATATGTCTCTCTACAATGTCTCCTGGCTTTAGCTCCTTTGCTATCTTTTGTCTGTTACCATATCTTAGAAATCTGAAGAAAGATTCAATGTTGAAATCTTGTAATCATAAAATGACCCTTTTCCACATGTATAAACACATAATGATGATAAGTATTTTGGTAGCCATTCAAGAAAAGATATGTTTGTGAAAACACAAATGCCCTCAAAATGGGCAATGTTAAAGTTTTAAGACAGGCAGACTGATGGACAGACAGACAGACTGACAGGAGTAAAACAATATGTCCCTGATCTTTCTATACGGGTGCATAAAAAGAAACCATGTGATTCTGACCTATATAACATTTTGTCTATGACAGCAAAATATACTATAGTAATTTCAATACCAACGCATTTAGCAGAAATACAAATACTATTATGTTAACACTTTGCTAGTTTACTTTGGTGTTTCCCTTGTAATAGTATGACAAAATGTAACCCATTCCCAGACGGCAAAATTTTTAGCTGGTCAAAATTCAAAGATGTTGCAGACAACAATTTAAAGTGCATAACATTTTACGTTTTTTGGTCTTTTGGGGTAGAAAACATTGTGGGAAGTAAAGAAATTGCTTGTCACAAGCAATTTCTTCATTTTCGACACTTTTTTCCCATGAGTTTTTCTTGTTGGCCATCAAAAGGCGTCACTGTGCAGTAATGGGACACCAGTTTATTGAACTGAAATAAGGATATAACTTACTTTTTGAGATTAGCATGTCCCTGTTGTATAAAGTTAGCCCCTGGATGTACATCACAACCATTAATGACAAGTTTTCTCATTAGTTCTATGTTGGCTTTGTTTACTTTGTTGTCAAATTATAAAACATTTCACATACTTTTTGAGATTAGCATGACCTTGTTGTATAAATTTAGCCCCTGGATGCACATCACAACCATTAATGACAAGCTTTCTCATCAGCTCTATGTTAGCTTTGTTTACTTTGTTGACAAATAATAAAACATTTCACATACTTTTTGAGATTAGCATGTCCCTGTTGTACAAAGTTAGCCCCTGGATTGACATCACAACTGTTGATGACAAGCTTTCTCATCAGCTGTATGTTGGCTTTGTTTACTTTGTTGACAAATAATAAAACATTTCACATACTTTTTGAGATAAGCATGGCCTTGTTGTATAAAGTTAGCCCCTGGATGTACATCACAACCGTTGATGACAAGCTTTCTCATCAGCTGTATGTTGGCTTTGTTTACTTTGTTGACAAATAATAAAACATTTCACATACTTTTTGAGATTAGCATGTCCCTGTTGTATAAAGTTAGCCCCTGGATGTACATCACAACCGTTGATGACAAGTTTTCTCATCAGTTCTATGTTAGCTTTGTTTACTTTGTTGACAAATAATCAAACATTACACATACTTTTTCAAATTAGCATGTCCTTGTTGTATAAAGTTAGCCCCTGGATGTACATCACAACCATTAATGACAAGCTTCCTCATCAGTTCTATGTTAGCTTTGTTTACTTTGTTGACAAATTATAAAACATTACACATACTTTTTGAGATTAGCATGTCCTTGTTGTACAAAGTTAGCCCCTGGATGGACATCACAACCGTTGATGACAAGTTTTCTCATCAGCTGTATGTTGGCTTTGTTTACTTGGTTGACAAATAATAAAACATTACACATACTTTTTCAGATTAGCATGTCCCTGTTGTACAAAGTTAGCCCCTGGATGGACATCACAACCGTTGATGACAAGTTTCCTCATCAGCTGTATGTTGGCTTTGTTTACTTTGTTGACAAATAATAAAACATTACACATACTTTTTCAGATTAGCATGTCCCTGTTGTACAAAGTTAGCCCCTGGATGGACATCACAACCGTTGATGACAAGCTTTCTCATCAGCTGTATGTTGGCTTTGTTTACTTTGTTGACAAATAATAAAACATTACACATACTTTTTCAGATTAGCATGTCCCTGTTGTACAAAGTTAGCCCCTGGATGGACATCACAACCGTTGATGACAAGTTTTCTCATCAGCTGTATGTTGGCTTTGTTTACTTTGTTGACAAATAATAAAACATTTCACATACTTTTTCAGGTAAGCATGACCCTGCTGTATAAAGTTAGCCCCTGGATGTACATCACAACCATTAATGACAAGCTTTCTCATTAGCTCTATGTTGGCTTTGTTTACTTTGTTGACAAATAATTAAACATTACACATACTTTTTCAGGTAAGCATGACCTTGCTGTATAAAGTTAGCCCCTGGATGTACATCACAACCATTAATGACAAGCTTCCTCATCAGTTCTATGTTAGCTTTGTTTACCCAAACAAGACCTGCTTTCGACGTCCCTGATCGAAAATGCTTGGGAAAAGATTGAGGCAAAAGAAGAAAATGCTGATAATCAGCATTTTCTCCTTTTGCCTCAATATTTTCTCTGCTATGTTTCCCATAAATTCCATAGTTTTAATCATCAATTTGGTGGTCTGTTGCACCATTCAAAATGGACTATCCTATTTTTGGTATATGGAAAAGTGTTAGAAAAAGTCATGTGTGAATGTATTCTTTCAAGTTTGGCATAAAGAAAAAAATTCACATACTTTTTGAGATTAGCATGACCTTGTTGAATGAAGTTAGCTCCTGGGTGTACATCACAACCATTAATGACAAGTTTCCTCATCAGCTCTATGTTGGCTTTGTTTACTCTTTCTGGGTAGGTCATCACTTTGGCCACATGGACAGGGACAGCAACCTGTTGTAATCAAAGAAAAATATTCCCTTTACCCTTTACCTCAAAAACATAAATTTCTTCGACTCAGTGTTACTGTTCGGCCAAATGGCCGGACAGCATCAACTTCAGTCGGATATTTTTGATATCTTCCAGACAAAATTGATAAACAAAAAGGAACATGTTTTTTCACGCAACAGCTATAGTTTTGAATTGGTAATAAACGGGCCAATAATAGAAAGAAAGCTAAGACCAACACAGTTAAAACTCCCTGTGGTATATTTCTAATTCATTATTTTCACGCAATATATTTTTCTAAACAGTTCGAATTTTTAATTCTAAAAATAGGTCTAACTCTTTCAGAAATAGATCTAACATGTTTCCATCGTTATGTCAAAATAAACTTGCAACAATGACAGGATACAACAATGAAACCTTGGTTTATCGATCTTTCACCCTTTTGAAGTAAAATCAAGGGAAGCAATTCTTACGACCTTACGATAAACCAATCAAAACGCTCATTCCAAAAAAGGCAACAAATAAAGTGCATGACTGTGTTTAGAACGGACAATTTTTCACTTCATTGTAATCGTTTTTATGTGTAAACAAGAGCTGTCCGAAGACAGCGCGCTCGACTTTCTAAGTTGCTTAGTATAAAGGGGGCATAACTCCAAATATAGTGGAGCCAGGGTCATGGGCCCTGGTAGTAAGGTAGAGGGTGTGATGGTGAATAAGTATTCCAAGTTTAGATTGAATCCCTTTGATAGTATGCCAGTCATTGATGTTGGAAAAAACTTTAACCTTTGTTGCAACGCCGACGCCATTGCCGATGCTGACGCCGACAACGACGCCCGGGTGACAGTATAAGCTCTCATTTTCTTCGAAAAGTCGAGCTAAAAACTAGTAACCACTCTAACGAGGATTTTCTGACCAATCAACAAACTTTTTAGAGTAGGAAAATATGGTGCGACTATAGAATTGAACTCGGACAAAATGTCCGACAAAGTCAACTTGGTTTCGGACATACTGATTTTTTTTTTGGACTATGTCCGAGGGAGGGCAGACGCCAAAGTGAATCACTGAGACTAGTCCTATTTCAAAGTTGATAAAGAAGACTAAGATAAAGATTAAAATCAGCAAAATACTGGTCAATAGTAGCATAACAAATAGCCGAAATGATGCAACAAATCTCTATATAAATCTTACTTGATCAATGCCCATATTTGGATCTGGTGAGATGACAGTTCTGCCAGAGAAATCAACCCGTTTCCCAGATAAGTTACCACGGAAACGTCCCTGCTTTCCCTTCAGTCTCTGGACAAACCCTCTAGTGTACTTCTTGGGCTGTCAAACAAGGGAATTTATAAGGATATGAAGTCACAGTGTCTAGCTTCAGCTAACATGTAATAACAAATTCATCAAGGTCTTTGAAAACATTTTTTATCAAAATAACTCCAAGACACTTTGAACAGTTATGCGCCTTTTTTTTAAATATTCTTTGAACATTTAATATACAGTTTAACAACAAAGTAGATTGCAAACAATCACAGATCTGGTGAATGATCTGAACAAGCTGGCTAAACAATAGCTTCGCGGAGCGTGCATAAGCACCCGAGAGAGGCTTGTCAGTAAAATTAGTCATTCTTTTCAATTCAAGGGCAGATAACTCAAGAACAAAATGAGTTATCTGCTTTCGTAAGTGGTGATCACTTACGAAATGCAGATAACTGTTTTCGTTCTTGAGTTATCTGCCCTCCAATCAGGTGTGCATAACTAGATTCATTGTGGCAAGTTTGATCAAATTCTGATAGAAACCTGTAGGAGGAATTGCACACAAAAAATTGCTAACAAACAGACAGACGGATGGACGGACAGACGTTCAACCTGGGCCAGGGCCTTCAGGTGTTAAAGAAAGGCAGGGCAGTTTTTGACTATGAATAATTGATTATTCACGAACATAAAATTTAAGAAAATCAAAGATTTTGATACCAGCTGTTTGCTTTAGACAAAATATTGGGTACATAAGAAAATATAATATGTACCTGCATATGTAGAGGTATACCCGAGGTCTCACTGTTATATAAGAGGGCAACTTGTAATTGTAGAAAATCCCAGTCTTCCTGTAAAAATAAGAATGGAAGAAATTCACAAGTGCTTAACAAATGCATATACCATGGCTAACTTTTCAAATATGTGACCCATCACGCTAAAAGGGACCTTATGGGAAACCTATAAAAACAAATTTGGAGAAATGGATCAGACTCAGCAGAGGTCAACCTGATGTCATATTTGGAAAATAAAAATATAGCAAGACAGGGTAAACATTCTACATTCAAACAAGATGTGTTTGTGAAACACAAATGCCCCCGAAATGGCAATGTTCAGTTTTCAGGTTAAGTTTTCAGGTTAAGGGTTGATAAGGTTAAAGGAATGACCTTGAGGAAGGCCATATTGCATGGAACAGATAAATATCATTGAAAGAAGGTTACATACCAAATTTGAGCTTTGTATGTTGAATACTTTTGGAGAAAATGCCAATGTAAAGTTTTCGGACAGACAGACAGACAAACGGACAGGACACAAGTAAAACAATATGCCCCGATCTCTAAATACAGGGGCATAAAAATTATAGTAGAGTGAAAAGTTTCAATCTTAGTCAAGCTGTGTGGATGCACAGAGTGGCTAGGGTTGATGCTTTTCACCCTTTGCTAAAGTTCCCTTTTAGCATGACGGGTCACTCTTCTGCGAGCTGGAGTGTTTCATTGTTGATAACTGATATGGCCATGGAGTTCACTTTATTATCAGAA
Source organism: Fragum sueziense (assembly GCA_963680895.1). Classification (NCBI taxonomy): domain Eukaryota; kingdom Metazoa; phylum Mollusca; class Bivalvia; order Cardiida; family Cardiidae; genus Fragum; species Fragum sueziense. The sequence goes on along the minus strand of OY804592.1, from coordinate 16,251,357 downwards.
ATGCTTGTCAGATTTAAGGATTGAATAAGGTTTGATGACATATTTGAGAATTTTCCAGTTATATTGTGGCGGCTTGTGAATCTTAGCATGCGTTCCTAGTAATAAGTATTTCTCCCACTAGTACAAGCACAACATACAATCCAAACCACCAGTTGCTCATCCCACTTAGATGATTGGTAAACATTTCATCAATTTATGAGAGACATATAACTTCTGTCAAATGTCAGAAAAGCTTTGACAACAAGAAGGACTTATAAACTTGCAACATTAGTCATATAAGGTTAGATGTGCTATCAACTGTACTATGTCTACGGTAGTAAAGCAAATAAAAGGAACATTACCATAATCATCTGCATTTTAGCACCAGTTGCTCGATGTTTCTGAATGACATCATTTAAAAATAGAATCTCTGTTAATTTCATGGTTACATCATCCTCATTTCTACAAGATATAAAGAAATTGAATTAAACATTTGTGATCCCTGAAATATCTTGACTATTTTAACCCTGTGTTAGAGAAAAAACTGGCATTGCTCATGAAACAAGATGTGTTTGTGAAACACAAATGCCCCCAAAATGGCCATTTTTCTAAAATGTTAAGTTTTCGTAGAGTAAAGGGTTGATAAGGTTTAACAGATGACCTTGAGGAAGGTCAAATTGCTTGGAACAGATAGATATCATTGAAAGGAAGTTGCATACCAAATTTGAGCTTTGTATGTCAAATAGTTTTGGAGAAAAGGCAAAGGTTAAGTTTTCAGGTTAAGTTTTCTGACAGACGGACAGACGGACAGACAGACAGACAGACAGACAGACGGACATGAGTAAAACAATATGCCCCCGATCTCTCGATACGGGGGCATAAAAAAATAATCATGGTTTAATCTATGAAATTTCAGTGTTAGGGATGGGTTGCAAACTGAACAATAAATAGATTATGACAGAAAGTGCTTTAAAATTTAGTCCATTTTCTCGATAAAATATATTCCAAGACAAAAAGCTATGAATAAATCACTCATATTGTAAAGGTTTACCATTCATCAGCTTACCTTTCTGATTTTAAATCAGACAAAACTGAAGTTCAAATACAAAGTGGAGAGGCTAGAATTCACATCAAAATGGACTCTTTTTGATTAATAACACCAGCATTCATCAATAACAAAGTGTTAACCTAAATCAATAGATCAAAGTATAACCCTTCTCATGCAGAGCTACAGCGTCTTTATTACTTTGGTTTTGGCAAGGGGCATAGACAAAGATCAGCCTGTAAATAATTGCAGTCTGATCCAGGCCCGTAGAAACAGGAGGAGGGGGCTAGGGGCCTAAGCTCCCCCAAAGATGGCCAAAAATTCTAATTTTCCTTTTTTCACACTGAAAATTTAGGGAAAATCCAAATAAGCCCCCCCCCCCCCCCCCCCCCCCCCAATATTTAGACATTGGGGATTTAGCCACCCCAATATTAAATTGCTTTCTACGGGCCTGTGATCTTCGTCTACACAAACTGCCTTTTTTGACAAAGAAAGCAATTAAATAATGTCAAAACAAGGTTTTATCTACTTACGTCCCTGACTTTAAATCAGACACCACTGATGGTCTGATACACAGTGGAGGGGCTAGAATTCTTGTCAAAATGAGCTCTTTTGGATGGGCAACATCTGGATTCATTAATAATAGTGGGATGTCTTCAATCAGTGGTCTAAGGTAAACCCTTCTTATGGCACTGGTTATTTTTGCTTTGGCAGGAAGCATAGACAAAGATCAGCCTGCAAATAATTGTAGTCTGATCTTTTTCCATACCAACTGCACATCTTGAGAGAGAGAGAAAAAAAGTTATCTACTTACGTCCCTGACTTTAAATCAGACACCACTGATGGTCTGATACACAGTGGAGGGGCTAGAATTCTAGTCAAAATGAGCTCTTTTGGATGGGCAACATCTGGATTCATCAGTAATAGTGGGATGTCCTGGAATTAAAAAGACTTGTAAAATAATCATCAATGAAGACAAAAACCAGCAGTCTTGTCGATTTTATAATAAATATCTTTACCAATTAGTATTATCTCCCTTTTTGACAAGGTTGGCTAGACTAACTTATATTTGGAGTAAAAATTTCTGAGTCTCAAATTCATTTTCTGTATTTGAATTAGTTTTCATGTTTCCTAAAATTGTTGCATCTAGGGATGTGTGCTTAAAAATATGTGTTGTATTTCTTGACAAAAAGAATTAGATACTGTCAAAATTTGACAATCAATTAAAACTTTATGACATGAAATGCAATTTTTAGGTAAAATACTTAAGTAACCCTATAATGTTAAGACAGTGTAATAGATACTTGCCTCATTCAGGATTCTCTCAAATATCTGCTTCACAACTACAGGGTTTAACAAAGCCTGAAATCAGAACCAAGTACAATCATTCCATAGAATAAGACTGGATGACAATGATATTAACCCTTTCCCAAATGACAAAATTTAAGGGTGATCCAATTTCAAAAACTGCCACAAATGACAAAATGGAAGTACAGCTAGAATTTGTGTAAAATGTGGTGTAGGAAATATTGAGACAAAAGGAGAAACTGCTGGTTATCAGCAGTTTCTTCTTTTGTTTCAATGTTTTCCCAAGCCTTTCCTATTTAGGATGTCAAAACCAGGTATTGTTTGGAAAAGGGTTAAGACAGTTCCAATTTAAGAGCCACCACAGAAAACACAAGAGCTTTGCAAAGCGGCGCATAACGCCCAAGACTGGCTTGTCAGTAAAATTGGCTATTGTTTCATCCGAAGGGCAGATAACTCAAGAACTAAAAGAGATATCTGCATTCCATGAGTGGTGTGCACAACTAGACACCATGGAGATTCATGGTGGCAAGTTTAATCAAATTAGGAACTGTTAGGAGTTGCGCACACAAAAAAAAATGCTAACAGACCAACAGACAGGCAGACGACCAGGGCCATACCATAATACCACCCTTCAGGGCTATAAAAATGGATACTGATTAAGATTTCTGTACAATATGGATGAGCAACATTTTTTGTATCAATATTTTCCAAACCTTTTTCTATACCAGGCATCAATATCAGTCATTCATTGGTAAAGAGTTTAATGTTAGCATCAGTCAGTTATACCTGATTTTTGCCAAGCATGCTCTCCAATTCTTTGTTACTTCCTATCACAGTGTCAAAGGAGCTGATGTAGTCACGAAGTATTGGGTCATCTGCCTTTGTCTTCTTGAACTGTTCATGAACAATCTTCAATAAACCACACTTTTTTACCATACCTAACAAAACAAATAACGGACATAGAACGTCTGTTGCTCGTATGTATTGCGGATTTATATCATACACGACGGAAGGTTCATCCGTTCTATAAGTTTTGGGCAGCTCAAAACTTCTTGCGTGGATGAAATTACTGTTGACGGATGCCAATTTGATAAAACATATGCAATAAGTACACATCGGATGGAAAGAGACTTCCAACGGATGGCAAGAGACGTCTAACGAAAGCAAGATTTTTATACGTTTTATATCCTCTTTGCATCCGAAAGTGCAGTGGGACAGGGCCATAAGGCAAGCTGCAGTAACAAGATTTTTGTTGAAAAGCATGAATATAAATGCATCAGTAATTTAAGTAACTGTAAAATTTTAAATTTCTTTAGCCACATCAAGTAGTTTAGTGTTTGGTTTAACAATTTGTCAGTCATTATACAGTTGCATTTGAATATGGCATAATAACAAGAAATGTTATTCGCTGTAGCTGAAATTTTCCCCATTTCTTTCAAAATGTCCAATCTACTTTTAAAAATTTGAGTTAACAGAATTTTCATTGTTATACTTAATTCTGTAACACTGAAACTTATTTAACCCTTTCCCGAATGGAGAAATGTTCGAGTGACCCAAGCATAGAAAATATTGAGCGAAATGGAAAAATTGCTAATTATCAGCTATATTTTTCTTTCTCTCAATATTTTCCCAAGCATTTTCTACCTTTTTGGGAAAGGGTAAAATTTCAAATTTTGGTACATATGAATCTAGATTATAACACGTTTCCGTAAAATGCATATATAGCGAAAGAAGAACTGCGTCGGGTTTTATTTGACCAATAATGACTTTATGTAATTATGCTTTGTGTATGCGCCAAAATGTCACGTAACGTCAAGGTAACGTCAAATGACGTCATCAATGACGTCACTTGACCGCCAATGCGTTTCCTACGCCGAAAACTAGTTCATGCAAATTTTCCACAAAATAACACATTTCAAATGTGGGTTTTGTTATTTTGAGTGTTATAATGGAGATAATAACAAGTTAAGCGGTCTTTATTGCGCAATAAAAGCCTCTGTGCTCTGGACTACATGTTATGGCAAATACCTCGGCGCTTTGCGCCTCGGTTTTTACCTACACATGTAGTCCGTCGCACATCGGGTTTTTTTTGCCCAACAAAGACCGCTAAACTTGTTATTATTTCATAAATAACATTTGTCAAAACCTACCATTTATAGCACCACAGTAAGGACAAAGAGACAGTTTCTTGCACTTTTCCCACACTTTTTTCTTGGCTGATTTCCTCTGTAGGTAGGTCATTGGTCGTTTAAAGCTATCCAGGAAAGACTTGCGGACATCTGGTTGTAACAGAATTCTTGAACAGGCCTGAAAGTTAAGAAATTGCAAATGACAATACAATATATCTTACTGCAAACAATGCAATCAGCTGGTCATTAATATCATAAAGTTCTTGATATAACAAAAATGCTTTATTCAAAGCATCCTAACATTTATAAAGTCAAGAAAAGAGGAGAATTTTTTAATCAGAATTAACCAGAAAATTATACTTCAAAAGTCAACAGTCCCAATCAGTTTTGTGCCTTAAGAAAATTCATATAATATTTATGTAGATGGCTGGATTGGATTGAACGGAGTTTCAAGTCCCACTCAACAGCTAAGGTCATATGGAGACAGGACCTCAGTTCAAAGTCTCATTCGAAAGATTGAATGTAGATGGCTGGGGATTATTTCTAATCAATGTAGTAAGATGTGTAAGTTTTACACACAGACATCCTAAGAACCAGGGCTTTTCTTCCTTCTATAATAGGGGCCGAAATTCGGTGGCTTCCCAATTGGAAAAGGGCTCCTTTTTTCCCAATTTCAGAGTAAGAATTTCCCAATTTTCAAAACCAAAATTCCTAAAATTTGGAAAATAGATAATGTTCATTTATCAACTGACAATTCAAGTCACAAAGAAGCAGTGTGTCTTCTATGATTCAGTTATTCTGTTTGTAAAGTGTTGTTTAAGAAAATATATTCTCATTTCTATATTTATTTCCATTTATTATTTTTTTCCCAATTTGACCAAAATCGCGCTAAAATTTCCCAAAATGACTGACCAGGGCCCCTTCCCAATTTTTGGCAGAAAAGCCCTGTAAGAACAAATGCTGAAATAGTTACAAATGACTACAGGTTTAAATGTAACCTCAATATATTGAAATCGGCTTTGCTTGAAAATGTGACATTAGTCTTCTATCATTCATGTATCACTTCAAAAAACATTTTGCAGTTGATGTGAAATTGCCAGACCAATAGTTCTGATCAAGGGTTTCCTGGTTCTGGTGAGAATTCAGACATAGCCGTTCAATAAGCGTAATATATTTTCTGGTTTGTTAACCCATTACCACACAATGACTCTTTTCTACTCCCTACTAAATGAAGGCCATGGAAAAACATCGTGGAAAATGAAACAAAAATTGTCCGCGGACAATAAAGCTCGCCCAAACGAGAGCTTGTCACAAAGAAAAGTCATTTCCTAGGTCAACATAAAAAGGTCATGGCCCAAAATGAAATTTTGTAAAAGTAGGTCAAGCTCCATGGTCAAGGTCACAGGTCATGGTCAAATATGAACTGTGTTGGAATGAGGTGTCCGTGTGTGAAATATCAAGGCTGTAGGTGTAAAAGGACATGAGTTAGAGGCCAAGTTAAAGCTTTTTGAAAGTAGGTCAAACTCCAAGGTCAAGGTACAAGGTCACCGTCAAAAGTGGACCGTGTTGGTAGGTGTCCATGTGTGAAATATCAAGGCTGTAGGTGCAAAAGGACATGAGATATAGGCCAGGTGAAAGTTTTTTAAAAGTAGGTCAAACTCCAAGGTCAAGGTCACCAGGTCCAAGGTCATGGTCAAATGTGAAAGTGTTGGTAGGTGTCATTGTGTGAAATATCAAGGCTGTAGGCGTAAAAGGACATGAGATAAAGGCCAGTTTAAAGTTTTTTTTAAAAAGTAGGTCAAACATCAAGGTCAAGGTCACCAGGTCCAAGGTCATGGTCAAATATGAAAGGTCTTGGTGGAAGGTGTCCATATGTGATATATGAAGGCTGTAGGTGTAAAAGGACATAAGCTATAGGCAAGGTTTAAGTCTTTTAAAAGTAGGTCAAACTCCAAGGTCAAGGTCACCAGGTCCAAGGTCATGGTCAAATATGAAAGGTCTTGGTGGAAGGTGTCCATATGTGAAATATGAAGGCTGTAGGTGTAAAAGGACATAGGCTATAGGCAAGGTTAAAGTCTTTTCAAAGTAGGTCAAACTCCAAGGTCAAGGTCACAAGGTCCAAGGTCATGGTCAAATGTGAATGGTGTTGGTAGGAGGTGTCCATATGTGAAATATCAAGGCTGTAGGTGTAAAAAGACATGAGATATAGGCCAGGTTAAAGTTTTTTAAAAGTAGGTCAAACTCCAAGGTCAAAGTCATGAGGTCAAAGGTCATGGTCAAATGTAAATGGTGTTGGTAGGAGGTGTCCATATGTGAAATATCAAGGCTGTATGTGCAATAGGGCATAAGATATAGGCCAGGTTAAAGTTTTTTTAGGTCATGTTAAAGTTTTTAAAAGTAGGTCAAACTCCAAAGTCAAGGTCACAAGGTCAAAGGTCATGGTCTCAAATGAAAGGTCTTGGTGAGAGGTATCCACATGTGAGATATGAAGGCTGTAGGTGTTATATGGCATGAGATATAGGCCAGGTTAACGGTCAAAAAGTGGGTCAAATTCCAAGGTCAAGGTCACAAGGTCAAAGGTCATGGTCTCAAATTAAAGGTCTTGGTTAGAGGTACCCACAGGTGAAATATGAGGGCTGTATCTCTAACAGGGCATGAGATATGGGCCAAGTTAAAGTTTTTGCGGACGCTGACGCCGACGCCGACATCCGGGGGTATGACAATAGCTCTTCCGAGACTATCGTCCCGGGCGAGCTAAAAATTGCTTGTGACAAGCAATTTCTTCATTTTCCACAATGTTTTCCATCCAAAAAGACCTAAAAATTAAAAAATTCCATTCACTTGAAATTGTCGTCTGCACAATCTTTCAATTTGGAACACCCTAAAATTGTGCCGTCTTGTAATGGGTTAAGCCATATTTCACATTGATTGTGCTAATGATGTGTTTCCATCCTATGATTTTTCAAGGATTGCTCTACCAAATGTCTGTGGTTCCTGAATTATAGTAAATACTTTTCAGAACAATTATTTTTGAAGCCAACTTTCTAGTCACCTTACCTTACAAATCATCTGGAGTACAGTAATGGTAGTTCTGAAGAAGCCAATGTGGAAACATGGTAGTTCCAGATCCACAAAACCATAATGTCCGATACAGTCTGCCAGAATGAATGAGTGTCACCTTACCTTACAAAACATCTGGAGTACAGTAATGGTAGTCCTGAAGAAGCCAATGTGGAAACATGGTAGTTCCAGATCCACAAATCCATAATGTCCAATACAGTCAGCCAGAATGAATGAGTGTCACCTTACCTTACAAATCATCTGGAGTACAGTAATGGTAGTCCTGAAGAAGCCAATGTGGAAACATGGTAGTTCCAGATCCACAAAACCATAATGACCGATACAGTCAGCCAGAATGAATGAGTGTCACCTTACCTTACAAATCATCTGGAGTACAGTAATGGTGGTCCTGAAGAAGCCAATGTGGAAACACGGTAGCTCCAGATCCACAAAACCATAATGTCTGATACAGTCAGCCAGAATGAATGAGTGTCACCTTACCTTACAAATCATCTGGAGCACAGTAATGGTAGTCCTGAAGAATCCAATGTGGAAACATGGTAGTTCCAGGTCCACAAATCCATAATGACCGATACAGTCAGCCAGAATGAATGAGTGTCACCTTACCTTACAAACCATCTGGAGAACAGTAATGGTAGTCCTGAAGAAGCCAATGTGGAAACATGGTAGTTCCAGATCCACAAATCCATAATGTCCGATACAGTATGCCAGAATGAATGAGTGTCACCTTACCTTACAAATCATCTGGAGTACAGTAATGGTAGTCCTGAAGAAGCCAATGTGGAAACATGGTAGTTCCAGATCCACAAAACCATAACGTCTGATACAGTCAGCCAGAATGAATGAGTGTCAACTTACCTTACAAATCATCTGGAGTACAGTAATGGTAGTCCTGAAGAAGCCAATGTGGAAACATGGTTGTTCCAGATCCACAAATCCATAATGACCGATACAGTCAGCCAGAATGAATGAGTGTCACCTTACCTTACAAATCATCTGGAGTACAGTAATGGTAGTTCTGAAGAAGCCAATGTGGAAACATGGTAGCTCCAGATCCACAAATCCATAATGACCGATACAGTCAGCCAGAATGAATGAGTGTCACCTTACCTTACAAATCATCTGGAGTACAGTAATGGTGGTCCTGAAGAAGCCAATGTGGAAACATGGTAGTTCCAGATCCACAAAACCATAATGACCAATACAGTCAGCCAGAATGAATGAGTGTCACCTTACCTTACAAACCATCTGGAGTACAGTAATGGTAGTCCTGAAGAAGCCAATGTGGAAACATGGTAGTTCCAGATCCACAAATCCATAATGACTGATACAGTCAGCCAGAATGAATGAGTGTCACCTTACCTTACAAACCATCTGGAGTACAGTAATGGTAGTTCTGAAGAAGCCAATGTGGAAACATGGTAGCTCCAGATCCACAAAACCATAATGACCGATACAGTCAGCCAGAATGAATGAGTGTCACATTACCTTACAAATCATCTGGAGCACAGTAATGGTAGTCCTGAAGAAGCCAATGTGGAAACATGGTAGCTCCAGATCCACAAATCCATAATGAACGATACAGTCAGCCAGAATGAATGAGTGTCACCTTACCTTACAAATCATCTGGAGTACAGTAATGGTGGTACTGAAGAAGCCAATGTGGAAACACGGTAGCTCCAGATCCACAAATCCATAATGACTGATACAGTCAGCCAGAATGACTGAGTGTCACCTTACCTTACAAACCATCTGGAGCACAGTAATGGTAGTCCTGAAGAAGCCAATGTGGAAACACGGTAGTTCCAGATCCACAAATCCATAATGACTGATACAGTCAGCCAGAATGAATGAGAGTCACCTTACCTTACAAATCATCTGGAGCACTGTAATGGTAGTTCTGAAGAAGCCAATGTGGAAACATGGTAGTTCCAGATCCACAAATCCATAATGACTGATACAGTCAGCCAGAATGAATGAGAGTCACCTTACTTTACAAACCATCTGGAGCACAGTAATGGTAGTCCTGAAGAAGCCAATGTGGAAACACGGTAGCTCCAGATCCACAAATCCATAATGACCGATACAGTCAGCCAGAATGAATGAGTGTCACCTTACCTTACAAACCATCTGGAGTACAGTAATGGTAGTCCTGAAGAAGCCAATGTGGAAACACGGTAGCTCCAGATCCACAAATCCATAATGACCGATACAGTCTGCCAGAATGAATGAGTGTCACCTTACCTTACAAACCATCTGGAGCACAGTAATGGTAGTCCTGAAGAAGCCAATGTGGAAACATGGTAGCTCCAGATCCACAAATCCATAATGACCGATACAGTCTGCCAGAATGAATGAGTGTCACCTTACCTTACAAACCATCTGGAGCACAGTAATGGTAGTCCTGAAGAAGCCAATGTGGAAACACGGTAGCTCCAGATCCACAAATCCATAATGTCCGATACAGTCAGCCAGAATGAATGAGTGTCACATTACCTTGCAAATCATCTGAAGCACAGTAATGGTAGTTCTGAAGAAGCCAATGTGGAAACACGGTAGCTCCAGATCCACAAATCCATAATGACTGATACAGACCGCCAGAATGAATGAGTGTCACCTTACCTTACATATCATCTGGAGCACAGTAATGGTGGTCCTGAAGAAGCCAATGTGGAAACATGGTAGCTCCAGATCCACAAATCCATAATGTCCGATACAGTCAGCCAGAATGAATGAGAGTCACCTTACTTTACAAATCATCTGGAGCACTGTAATGGTAGTTCTGAAGAAGCCAATGTGGAAACATGGTAGCTCCAGATCCACAAATCCATAATGTCCGATACAGTCAGCCAGAATGAATGAGTGTCACATTACCTTACATATCATCTGGAGCACAGTAATGGTAGTTCTGAAGAAGCCGATGTGGAAACACAGTTTCCAGATCCACAAATCCATAATGTCCAATACAGTCAGCCAGAATGAATGAGTGTCACCTTACCTTACAAATCATCTGGAGCACAGTAATGGTAGTCCTGAAGAAGCCGATGTGGAAACACAGTTTCCAGATCCACAAATCCATAATGACCGATACAGTCAGCCAGAATGAATGAGTGTCACCTTACCTTACAAACCATCTGGAGTACAGTAATGGTAGTCCTGAAGAAGCCAATGTGGAAACATGGTAGCTCCAGATCCACAAATCCATAATGACCTATACAGTCCGCCAGAATGAATGAGTGTCACCTTACCTTACAAATCATCTGAAGCACAGTAATGGTAGTCCTGAAGAAGCCAATGTGGAAACACGGTAGCTCCAGATCCACAAATCCATAATGACCGATACAGTCAGCCAGAATGAATGAGTGTCATCTTACCTTACAAATCATCTGGAGCACAGTAATGGTAGTCCTGAAGAATCCAATGTGGAAACACGGTAGCTCCAGATCCACAAATCCATAATGACCGATACAGTCAGCCAGAATGAATGAGTGTCACCTTACCTTACAAATCATCTGAAGCACAGTAATGGTAGTCCTGAAGAAGCCAATGTGGAAACACGGTAGCTCCAGATCCACAAATCCATAATGACCGATACAGTCAGCCAGAATGAATGAGTGTCATCTTACCTTACAAATCATCTGGAGCACAGTAATGGTAGTCCTGAAGAATCCAATGTGGAAACACGGTAGCTCCAGATCCACAAATCCATAATGACCGATACAGTCTGCCAGAATGAATGAGTGTCACCTTACCTTACAAGTCATCTGGAGCACAGTAATGGTAGTTCTGAAGAAGCCAATGTGGAAACACGGTAGTTCCAGATCCACAAATCCATAATGACCGATACAGTCCGCCAGAATGAATGAGTGTCACCTTACCTTACAAACCATCTGGAGTACAGTAATGGTAGTCCTGAAGAAGCCAATGTGGAAACACGGTAGTTCCAGATCCACAAATCCATAATGACCGATACAGTCAGCCAGAATGAATGAACGTCATTTTACCTTACATATCATCTGGAGTACAGTAATGGTGGTCCTGAAGAAGCCAATGTGAAAACACGGTAGCTCCAGATCCACAAATCCATAATGACCGATACAGTCAGCCAGAATGAATGAGTGTCACCTTACCTTACAAATCATCTGGAGCACTGTAATGGTGGTCCTGAAGAAGCCAATGTGGAAACATGGTAGTTCCAGATCCACAAATCCATAATGACCGATACAGTCAGCCAGAATGAATGAGTGTCACCTTACCTTACAAATCATCTGGAGTACAGTAATGGTAGTCCTAAGAAGCCAATGTGGAAACACGGTAGTTCCAGATCCACAAATCCATAATGACCGATACAGTCCTCCAGAATGAATGAGTGTCACCTTACCTTACAAACCATCTGGAGTACAGTAATGGTAGTCCTGAAGAAGCCAATGTGGAAACATGGTAGTTCCAGATCCACAAATCCATAATGACCGATACAGTCAGCCAGAATGAATGAGTGTCACCTTACCTTACAAATCATCTGGAGTACAGTAATGGTAGTTCTGAAGAAGCCAATGTGGAAACATGGTAGTTCCAGATCCACAAATCCATAATGATCGATACAGTCAGCCAGAATGAATGAGTGTCACCTTACCTTACAAATCATCTGGAGTACAGTAATGGTAGTCCTGAAGAAGCCAATGTGGAAACATGGTAGTTCCAGATCCACAAATCCATAATGACCGATACAGTCAGCCAGAATGAATGAGTGTCACCTTACCTTACAAGTCATCTGGAGCACAGTAATGGTAGTCGTAAAGAAGACAATGAGGAAACACGGTAGTTCCAGATCCACAAATCCATAATGACCGATACAGTCCGCCAGAATGAATGAGTGTCACCTTACCTTACAAATCATCTGGAGCACTGTAATGGTAGTCCTGAAGAAGCCAATGTGGAAACACGGTAGCTCCAGATCCACAAATCCATAATGTCCGATACAGTCAGGCAGAATGAATGAGTGTCACCTTACCTTACAAATCATCTGGAGTACAGTAATGGTAGTCCTGAAGAATCCAATGTGGAAACATGGTAGCTCAAGATCCACAAATCCATAATGACCGATACAGTCAGCCAGAATGAATGAGTGTCACCTTACCTTACAAATCATCTGGAGCACAGTAATGGTAGTCGTAAAGAAGCCAATGTGGAAACACGGTAGTTCCAGATCCACAAATCCATAATGACCGATACAGTCAGCCAGAATGAATGAGTGTCACCTTACCTTACAAACCATCTGAAGCACAGTAATGGTGGTCCTGAAGAAGCCAATGTGGAAACATGGTAACTCAAGATCTACAAATCCATAATGACCGATACAGTCTGCCAGAATGAATGAGTGTCACCTTACCTTACAAACCATCTGGAGTACTGTAATGGTGGTCCTGAAGAAGCCAATGTGGAAACACGGTAGCTCAAGATCCACAAATCCATAACGACCGATACAGTCAGCCAGAATGAATGAGTGTCGCCTTACCTTACAAATCATCTGAAGCACAGTAATGGTAGTTCTGAAGAAGCCAATGTGGAAACACGGTAGTTCCAGATCCACAAATCCATAATGACCGATACAGTCTGCCAGAAAGAATGAGTGTCACCTTACCTTACAAACCATCTGGAGCACAGTAATGGTAGTTCTGAAGAAGCCAATGTGGAAACACGGTAGCTCCAGATCCACAAATCCATAATGACCGATACAGTCAGCCAGAATGGATGAGTGTCACCTTACCTTACATATCATCTGAAGCACAGTAATGGTAGTCCTGAAGAAGCCAATGTGGAAACATGGTAGTTCCAGGTCCACAAATCCATAATGTCCGATACAGTCAGCCAGAATGAATGAGTGTCGCCTTACCTTACAAACCATCTGGAGTACAGTAATGGTGGTCCTGAAGAAGCCAATGTGGAAACACGGTAGTTCCAGATCCACAAATCCATAATGTCCGATACAGTCAGCCAGAATGAATGAGTGTCACCTTACCTTACAAATCATCTGGAGCACAGTAATGGTAGTCCTAAAGAAGCCAATGTGGAAACATGGTAGTTCCAGATCCACAAATCCATAATGACCGATACAGTCTGCCAGAATGAATGAGTGTCACCTTACCTTACAAATCATCTGGAGCACAGTAATGGTGGTCCTGAAGAAGCCAATGTGGAAACACGGTAGCTCCAGATCCACAAATCCATAATGACCGATACAGTCTGCCAGCGACTTCCCACATGTCTCGCAATCATTCGCTTTCTCACTTGTGCCCTGAAATATTACTTGATCAGTAATGTGGCCGTTTTGAGATTCATAAAACATCGGCATTTTTCAAGCAAGGTTGTTACGTATCCAAACCTATACGGGTATGGTTGTAAACATTTGGCGTTCCACGCCAAATGTTTTCGAAGTCACCCGAATAATTCTGACATTGTGATAATCTCATTAGGGGTGTACTAATTTAAGCACTAATAATTGGACTTTACAAAAGTTGACATGGCGAGTGTTCAATATTTCTATACACAATTATTAAGTTTATAATTCAAACAAGTATGGAAACAAGGTAGTTCCAGATCCACAAAACCATAATGACCGATACAGTCCGCCAGCGACTTCCCGCATGTCTCACAATTATTCGCTTTCTCACTTGTGCCCTAAAAATGAGGTGCAGAAAAGAAGAGGTTTATCTTTTGAACATGTAAGATATCATCAATTGTTAATCCTTTCCCAAACAGTTTTGACGTCCCTAATAGAAAAGGCTTTGGAAAACATTGAAACTGAAGAAGAAACTGCTGATGACCAGCAGTTTCACCTTTTGTCTCAATATTTTCTTTGCCATCTTATACTTAAAATCTATCTTTAACAACATCCATCTTGTCATCTGCAGCAGCTTTTGAATTGGATCATCTTAGAAGTTTACTGTTTGGGAAAGGGTTAATCAAACGCTTTATTTGGGGTACTCATAACAGTGTTCTACCCAGTTCCATAAGCTATTGGAGCACCACTACAAGGCTTTTCTTCCTTCTTTAACAGAGGCATATAAAAGTCATCTTCCCAATTGAAAAGATACTCATTCTTTCGGACCATTAGTGGCAGAAAAAAATTCTAAACTAGTGGCTGTGTCTACATTTGAATTTTCTCAACAGTTTCTTCTTGAAAATTCAATTTGTATAATATAATGCTAGTTTTCTCACTGATATGACCTTCAATTATTCATTTATAAAGTATGTTTCAATCTATATGCAAAAATTATACTTCCCAAGTGTCCAGAAGAGCACGCTGAAAATTCCCATAATGAACAGACCTTGAGGTCTCTTCCCTGGGTAGAAAACATGGATAATAAAGCCATTTCTTCATTTCCCACAATGTTTACTAGATAGGATTTAAGAGTCTGAGTACCAATGTATTATTTTACTGACATACCATTCTGTGGTCAAGAGCACCATATTGCACCGGTTTTCTGGAGCCGTCTTGTGAGTATAGGTTCTTGCTGACCACTTGAATATGGGAGTACTGACCCATCTGGTCAGCACTCATCATCCCGAATGTCACATGGCTTCTGTAGAAGAAAGAAAAAGTTTTCATTGACATGTTCCACTGGTGGTGAACTCGGCCAAAGCGAGGGACGTTTTTTGCTACAACAAGGTACAGATATTTAGCGTTTAAATGTGAAATTAAAGATCTGATTGGATCGTTTTTCTAATAACAATGAATTTGTTCTAAAAATAGACAGGGTTTTCCATGACGCACAAATCATGCGTCATTGTCGCAATTTCAAAACAAATGACCCCCTAGAAATTTACTTGAGGGACATAAATGACGCAATTTTAAGATCAAGATTTTCGTTTGATACAGGAGTACAAGGGCATTTGACCCACAAAATAGTAGAAATGACCCTTAACTTTGAAGGCAAGGGGGGTCAAAATGACCCCCAAATTCTCATGCTCAGGGAAAACCCTGAATAGACCAGGTTTATCGATATGTATTGACAAACCGTCTGTGTTGTTATAAAATCTCGTAACCGTAGTTACGACATTTTATAACAACACTGACGGAATACATTGATCGCGAAAAAACGTCCCACGCTTTGGCCGAGTTCACCACCTGTGTCACCAGTTTGTTCACGCTACAGACAGTACTAGAGCTACAGATAAGTAAATCTATTCTAACACTGTTATCTCAATACCAAACCCTATGTTGTGGATAGTCATTTGCATTGTCTCGATGAGACAATTCCAATGAGTACCTACAACATGGGGTTTGGCGAACAATAAATGAAATATGGCATTTAGAACAGCAATTAACCTATTTTATCTGTAGCTCCAGTACAGTAGTACTCTTCAGATTATTCAACCTTTTTCAAAACAATTTAGAAGACCTGGATTTAGAGTAATAGACTTTGGAAAACATTTAGGCATAAGGAGAAAATGCTTGTAAGCAAAATGCTGATACCACAGTACAACAAATTCTCCCTTTGCATCAATCTTTTCTCTGCTATACTGAACATTATTTTAACAATTAAACACTACTTCTAATCCATTCCCACACTGTGACACTTTTTGACACCCCTTAAGAAAATTGCTTAGGAAAAAAAATACCCAAAAATAGGCGTATTCGACTGCAACATTTTCATTAAGTAAGGCTTAGCTCTGCCCAACTGCGCAGACCATCGCCGTTAGTCAACGATTTTCATTCAGTCGAATACAAAAGACGGAATTACTTAATCAGAATGTCACCATTTTGAAATCAGTGCATCGTCGACATTTCTCGTTACTCTTCAGTAACAGAAACCCTCGATGAAACCTCATCATGTACATCCATAAATGAAACACCATCTTTCTTGTTTTTATCTTTTAGAATCCTTTAAATTCTATCGATATTTAATCAAGTTCGTCCATAAAATTGCAATAGGTACATATTGAAATGATTTTCAGCTACATTATAAATTTATAAGTAGATTTGTCTACTTGTTTTGTCACGTGACATACCTAACACGGAATTTTTCGTTAAGAAATTAGTTGATTTTACGACATCATTTTGGCAGTCAAATGAAAACAGTTAAGTAACGAAAAACAATTAGGCAACAAACGGTTCAGTCGAATACCCCTAGGCTAATGTATAATTCCATTCACATTAAATTGTCGTCTGATTAATCTTTGAATTTGAACTACCCAAAAATTTTGGCGTTTGGTAAAGGCTTAATACCTAACCAACATTAATTTTGTCATCTGCACATAACCAAACCTGACATATTGTCAAATGCAGGCCTTGTTCGGAAAAGGATTATACCGTTCAATTTTGTCTCTTCTAATTCATACATCTACATGGGCATAAAACATACATTTCTAATGATATTGTAACAAGCCAGACCTCGAGTGCATTCGATCTCGATTTTCCATTGAATAAATGCTTATTTTCAGTCTAGATGCTGATACGAGTCATTTTGTATCAGTCTGCTAGGCTTACGCATTCGTCACTCACTCACCTTGTCATTATGTTACAAGCATGTAGCGTATAATTTGTGTAATATTGGCTCTTCGAAGGTTTGACATTATTTTTCTGTCACGCGCGGCAGCCATGTTTGTTTTGATTTTTCATTGCTTCACGTGATAGAATTGATGACGTCATTTACCGACTCATTGATTCCAGGGGTCTCGTTTGCCAAAATTTGGGGCCGTTATTAGGCCCCATTCCCAATGGCAAAAAGTATCTTTTTTTCCCAATTCTTTGGTGAAAATTCCCAATGAGGACCCAGAATGCCCCATGTTAAGACCTCATCTTCATTTACAAACATTTTGAAGACAGTCTTAGAGTAGATTCTTAAACAAGTGTATGTACAAAATTTAATGCATTTTACATCACTACAGTCTAATTTGCAGCTGAAACTGGGTGACAGTATGAATATAAACTTGTTTTAGTTTTTCCCAATTAAGGTAAAAACGTCACTATTTTTCCCAATTTCTCTGGCCCCTGGCCCCAAACAAAAATTGGTAGCGAGACCCCTGGATTCTATCTCACTCAATAAAATAGCGCCACAAGAAGGAATAGGGTGGACTGGTAGCCACAAACCAATACCCATCATCAAGTTTGTGGCTACGATATCGCAGCTACTTTTCCCCATCTGTACATCTTTGACCTACCGCTGGTTCACAACAATATATATAGAGAATAATCTGTATATCTTTTTGTTAAATTGTGTTCTTTTTTGTTATTTCTTGGGACATTTTGGTTATCATAAAAAGGTAAGTTGGGCCGTTTTACTTTGATACCAATGGAACATACAGAAGCAATTATACAGATTCAAAGTTTCCCTCAATTACTTTTATATCCTTAATTTTTCAGTGAGATTATTTTGCCGGATGGCACTCTCAGTGGCTGTAGTAGAGCCCATTCTAGTATCGAAACGATTGTGGGACGAATCAAAATAATATTTTTGGCCGTCAAAAACACGCAAATAACACAATTATAGCAAATCATTTTCAAACTGAAATAAATCTCACATTTTCTTTGCTACGTCTGCCTCTCTAAACTGTTCTTTCACCATGATTTGCGTTTATTTTTCGGCGTTTCACATGTTTCGTTTTCATTCCATCATCTTTTTAGGACGAGTTCGACATCAACTAAGGTGCCAATAAATTAATTTGGGTAAAGCCCAAAAGGTAAATAATTACAAAATCAAATGCTTTATGGAATCTTTAAAAGCTGTATTAATACTAAAATTCAAAATATATCAAAATTTAGGGGTTTAATTATATATAACTATGATTTTGTTTGAAACACGACAAAGTCTCTGAAGAAGGCAATCGAACTCGACCCATAATTTGGCACAAAGCCAAACTCTGTAACGAAGACGGACGTTGTCGGCAAAATAAAGACGATTTACAGACCAAGCTGAACACTAAATTCGAGAACATGTATGGCAATTTCACACAACCAAAAAGACAGTTCGAATATGGTAAATGTTATTATGATATAATGAACGGGTGACGTTTTGTTTAGGGGGTTTCTTTCATTGTAAACATTGGCGGCCTGTCATGGCGTGAACGCGTGTCTTTTTGACCTAATTTTGCATAATCATTAGGGAGAATATGATTGTAGTCTTTCAAGTTTTATGCCCAGATGTCCTTGTAAATTAGATTTGATAGAGTTTTTTGATATTTTATTTGACCAAGGGCCATGCACTTTTCATCTGAAGTATTTCATCTGAAAAAGGGTTCAACGAACAGCAATGAATATTCTGCATGTTTTGTGCTAAAAAAAGTCTGAGTCTACTTTAGTCCTATTTTATAAGCCCTGACATATTTTATTCTTTGTCGTAATGTCAGTATAGGTCTACTTCCCGAATTATATGTATTTACAAACTGTCTGTGTTGTTATAAAATCTCGTAACTACAGCTTCAATATAGATTCAATCAGATTGTTTGTCCAAAATTGTCATGCTTTACTTGATACCGAAACAGAGCTTCAGATTTACAGTGGGCCCGGGCCATTTGACACACTATTTGCAAGTATGGCCCATCACTTTTCAACTCCAGGGGCCAAGTGGCCCAAGCTTTTACAATTTTTTATATTACTATGTTTATTTTCATTGCTATGGCCCATCATTTCCAAAAATGACCCATCAATTTCCCTGCCATGGGTCATTTCGACCCACCACTCTTCAAATAAATCTGAAGCTCTGCCGAAACCCCATTTAGTTGTTGGTATTTCAAAGAGCACAAGGGAATGGTGGACACATCGGACGGGAGTGAATACGAGCGGAAGAGAAAGAGAAAATGGTACAGACAACAATTTCATTTGAATTTGATTGAGCAGTCTTTTTTGGTAGAAACTTGGTAGAAAATCCAGAAGTGACGAGCCATTTCTTGACTCTTCAACACCCCCTAAAGATAAAAGGGCATACATGCCATACGTCCCGGACCGTCTGGGACAGTCCCGGAAATTGATATGCCGTCCCGGCGTCCCATACATAAAGCAGATATTCTGGAAATCTTCCATTCCCCATCATGCACTATATAATAAGTGTAGAGAAATTTCAAGTAAAGGGTTAACTTTAAAAAGTTATGCTAATCAAGTGTAAAGTTGACAGCAACTGTTAATAACATACATGCTGACCCTTAATTGATAGACAAAAATCTATAATCAGACTATTAATTACCCAGATAACAGTGTGGTCGAAAGATTACGACACCTTGTGTAACGGTTTAATTGGCGTGGCCCCTAAGCTTCAGCCGAAAGAGTGATTGACGTGTTACAAAGCTTGCGCGCGTGACTTTCAAGTTCGACATAAAGGTCACCGATAGATTTCGTGGCGTCTTTCAAACATCACACGCCCCGCGTGTACCGTGTAGCAACTATATTTGGAAACACATTTTTCTCATGGCGTCTTCATGCAGTACTGTAACCGCGTAAATATCGCATTTTCGTACCATAGTTAAATCCTTTTTAATTCAAAAGTCCCAACATTTTTCCGATCGCTAACTCTATCCCAAACAAAAGATTGGATTTTGTTATACATGGATTTAAGAATCGACAAGGTATTTTTTTTTTCATTCTCAGGGATTTTGTTACCTGCGAGTCCCAAGTCCCTGACTCATATTTTTTTCTCAGGACTCATTGAAAAATATTCAGTGAGTCCCAGAATGCTAACATTTTCAATGTGTAATTGACAATGTCTTTCAAAGACTCATATGTTTCTATATTGGACTCATTGTTTTGGGAACAAGTGGGTCCCAGGACTCTTCCGCATAAATTTGTAACAAAATCACTGCATTCTGTAATAGAACATAGCAGCCAAAAGCGTGCGTTTTATATAATTTATGGGAATTTATCTAGATCTATACGATGACCATCCCTTTGCAAAAGGCCTACAGAATATATGTGAATGATCATGGGCAGACATTTCGCATTTTGTAGAATCTACCATTTTACGATCGCATTATGTTTAGTGATGACAAATAACTGAATGGGGGGGGGGGGGGGGGGGGGGGGTATGGGGGGGAGAAGGATGAGTCCCGGAAAAATCCCAATCGCAAATCCCGGAAATTGTTCATCCAATGTCCCGGATTCCACTGGAAAAATAATGGCATGTCTTAAAAAAGGCTTTGGATAAAATCGTGGGAAATGAAGCAATTTCTTCATTCCTCACAATGTTTTCAACAGAGAACTCACTCATTATCAAGTTTCAATTGTCCAGGCCGTTGATTATTCCTCTACAGAGGGTGGGGCCTGGCTGCCCAGTTGCGTTGTGAGTCTTCCTCTCCACGCCAGACATCGAAGGGGTTGATGTTCGTGCAGGGGTTCTTTTTACGGATAGGGGAAGGGGCCCTGGGCCCTTAGTTTGGGGGAAATTATGCGTCAAACTAGCTGTTATAGGGGAAAGAATTACTTGTGAATATGGCTTGAATACTGAAAATGCTTGAAATGCTTGAAAATTGTTTATTAACCATTAAGAAAATAGCTATTAAAAGCTGATTATCAAAGATCTTTCGATGTCCTCATGGAAGAACCTTGTAAAGTTGGAACATTGATTTATGAGGGGAAAATTGCGATTTAAGGGGAAAATCACAGAGGGGAAGGGGCTGATATTCAATATAACTCGAGAAATGGTTGACCTACAGTGATTTTTTTTCTTAAAAAAACGGTCGTTATTGGGCCCCTTTCCCCTCTCTGAGGAATATACTTTTTTCCCCCATTTCAGAGAAATTTTCCCCTCCTGGAACTCTATTTTTTTCTTGCAAAGTAAAATCCAAATCATATTAAGATTCTAGGCATCTCTAACAGTTCTAATGGTTGTTTGAATGTCCCATTATGATTATACAAGCAAGTAAGAAGCATTTGTAACACTGTATTTGAGAGTATAAGCATGTATTGAAATTTCCCCTTTTTTGGCGTTCACGCGCAAATTTTCCCCCACCTATGGGCCCTGACCGCCTTCCCCCAAAATTAAAAATAAACACTGACCTAGGATCTTGAAACTTTACAAAGTTGTTGCCCATGACCCAAGAAGTTGCCCTATCGTTTTTGGGCCACGAAGGTTAAAGGTCAAGGTAACAATTGGACTTTGTTAAAAATCTGTTTCCCTGCTCTAAGTCAAGAACCGGTTGACCTAGGTTCATGAAACTTTACACAGTTGTTGCCTGTGACCCAAAGAGGTGCCCGTTCGTTTTTGGGTCACGAGGGTCAAAGGTCAAGGTCAAAATTTTACTTTGTTTAACCCTTTCCCAAACAACACAATTTTGGACTGTTCCAAATTCAAAGCTGCTGCAGACGACAAAATAGATGTTTAAAAAGATTGGGTTTATGCAAATTGTAGCACAGAAAATATTGAGGCAAAAGGAGAAAATGCTGATTATCAGCATTTTCTTCTTTTGTCTCAATGTTTTCCCAAGCCAGTTCTGAATGGGACGTCAAAACCAGGTCTTGTTTGGGAAAGGGTTAAAACCTATTTCTGTGCTCCAACTAAAGAACCTTTTGACCTATAGCACTTTCTCAGTGACAAGGCGCTAGTGGGGGTATTTTTCTGCTTTGTGACAGTTCTAGTTTATTTTGTAAACTAATCATGCCAATTGCTAACCATTCAGTTGTTTGTATACATATATTTTACAGAGCAGCAGTGGGGATCGGGAGCACAAGGGAATGGCGGCCACATATCAAGAGCGGACGGAGGCGGATCTGAGCGCAAGCGAAAGAAGAGAAGCAGATGGGGTGCAGAAGAAACACTCGACAAGACGATCATTCCAGGAATGCCAACTGTCATCCCCGCTAACTTGAGTAAAGAGCAAGAAAGACAATATATATGTAAGTATATATATGCTGGTTTTGTTCATCTACACCCATACCCAATCATAGGTGGGCCCTGTGAAAAATGATCAAACCGTCATATGATTGAATTGATGTTTAAAATAGTGAATAATCAATATTCTCTTCCAGAAGATTAATAAAACTGCTCTTTCAGAAAAGTATCCCACATGTACGTATTAATCTAAATTAATCTTTAGTTTAAGAATAATTAATCATCAATAGAAAAGTTATGTTTTTCGTTGTATAGTGGTTCGACTGATCAATCCGATTTATCTAGGGTATCTAGTCAAGTCCTAGCCAAGTTCATCGTTGTTCTAGCCTACCTCTTGCGTCCCCAAGATACTGCAACATGTGCAAGGTCCCATACCAGAAGGGTTTATCCGTTGAAGAAAAAGAGAGTAGCGGTCCTTGGATGGTCTTGCCAATATGCCAATATACCGACAAACTGTTATGGTTCACTGAAGATGCGAGTCCTTATTACAAAGATACTGCAACCAAACCATCCAAAACCACAAAATGAAGACGATACCAGGGCCCAAGACCTTGAAATCAACTCAACATCTTTTTTTTTTTGTTAATTACTTTACTCATGATGATGATAGACATTTGTATGACAATTCAGTAATAATTACATCGTTGTTAATTTTAATCCAAGTATTATCTCTTCCAGGGAATTATAATAACAATCTCTTTCAGCCAAAACTAAATCACATTCAATAGCATGAAACAACTCATCTGTTTTCACAATACTGTTAACTTAATCTTGCCTCCAGTTAAGCAGTATTGTTTACATTATCTTCTAACCATATCCTTCGTAATTGTTTAAAAGATTTGTAATAATAGACTGAATAAATTTGACCATGTTAATGGAATCGTTATCGAATTGTACTACTTTAGGTCTTTAACTAGAGCGAATTTCTGAGGAGCAAAAGATCACCGCTCCGTATGTTTGGCTATCCATATGTCGGTCTACAAAAAAATGGAAATTCCATAGAATTCTATTTATGACTCTAACTTGTGTATGTTTGCATTGGTTGGCCAAGCAGTTCTGCATGGTAGAGTGGTTTGAGATTTTAGTTGAGTTCTTTCACGTTCAAGATGGTACACATCATCATAACACATGTCTTTGAACAAAGGAATTTCCTTAAAATCAAAACCTAGCCCTCTGATATCAATGATAAATATATGATATGCATTTCTCTTTTGTCACCAAAGAAAAAAATAGACTAGTATATAGCACTCTAAATAGCAGGATATCTTGTTTAACCATGGAGTGCATTGTAGTGAAGAAATGATCAGCTGTAAACAGATTTCATCAATGCATCTAGCATTTGCTCAAGGGTTATTTGGAGAGATTAGAATATGAAAGGTTTGGATAATTATTATAAACCCATGTGGGCGAGCAGCCGGAGGGTCGGAGTGGATGTTGTAGTTGTACTGTCTGGAGAATGACAGGAATCCATGGTTAGGCCCTCCAGCCACTGCAATATGACCATAGCAGTTGAAAGATGTGTTAAACCCCATTCAATCAATCAAGCCATAAAAGACTGAAAAGTCATTGGTCATGTGAGAGTGATAAAGTATAATGCCCTTTCCAAGATTAGAGTGTAAAAAAACTTTGACTGAGAAAACTATTCCCAGAAAATTGATATAATTATTGTTTGAATTAACAAATAAGAAGATATAAAACTAAATTGAATGGTCATAAGAATGGTTTAGTACTAAACATTCTTATATTCTAACCCTATATTTGAAAAGTGCTGAACATTGTGTTTAAAGTTTTATATTTTACAATGCTTAACAAGACTTTTTATGTTATAGAGAAAAGAAAAAAAAACAACATGCAGTTATACTTTACAATTTATAATATATGAAAGTCTTATTTTCTTAGAGCTGCATGGAGAAAAACAGAGAATAGAAATTGCAGACAGGTAGTTTATCGGAATACATTTAAAAAAGATCTCTTCTAGAAATGAATTTACTTTCTGTAATTAGAAAGTGAGGTTTAATTAAAGGAAAAATATTCAAGACTTTAAAAAATCCACAATTTTTTATGCCAGTGTTGCACATAAATTGATATAATGTATATATGACATATAAGGGAAAAAAATCATAGTACATTAATTCCTTAAAATGTAAAAGAAATTGTAAAAGAAAAAATCATAATAAACGAATTGGGGGAATTATTAAGGCCCATGAATTGGTAAAATTTATTACAAATTTCGAGGAAAAACTCATGTTACATGAAATGATAAAATGTATTACAAGAAATGTCAAGAAAAAGAAACGAAAGTGTGTGATTTGGTTAAAATATATATTTATACGAAATGTCATAAAAAGAATCATGAATCAAGTAAGTGTTTAAGATATGCTGGTTGAAAACAAAATCATAGTACATGAATTGATAAAGTGTATAAGAAATGGCAAGAAAAAAAATGCACATGGTTTGATAAAATGCATTACAAGTGCAAAAAAAATCATAGCAATCAATTTTATTAAATGTCTTCAAAAGCAATATAAAAAAAAGATATAGCACATATATTGATTAAATGTGTAAGGGATGTCAAGAAAAAATTATAGCACACATATTAAAATGTACAAAGTAATGACAGAAATTCATAGGTTGTGCAAATAAATCATAGGATGTGCAAATAATTCATAGTTTGTGCAAAAAAAATCATAGGATGGCATAGGTTGTGCAAATAAATTATAGGATGTGCAAATAAGTCATAGGTTGTGCAAATAAATTATAGGATGTGCAAATAAATCATATGATGTGCAAATAAATCATATGATGTGCAAATAAATCATATGATGTGCAAATAAATCAAAGGATGTGCAAATAAATCATAGGTTGTGCAAATAAATCATTGGTTGTGCAAATAAATCTTAGGTTGTGCAAATTAAGCATAGGATGTGCAAATAAATCATATGATATGCAAATAAATCATAGGTTGTGCAAATAAATCATAGGTTGTGCAAATAAATCATATGATGTGCAAATAAATCAAAGGATGTGCAAATAAATCATAGGTTGTGCAAATAAATCATTGGTTGTGCAAATAAATCTTAGGTTGTGCAAATTAAGCATAGGATGTGCAAATAAATCATATGATATGCAAATAAATCATAGGTTGTGCAAATAAATCATAGGTTGTGCAAATAAATCATATGATGTGCAAATAAATTATAGGATGTGCAAATAAATCATATGATGTGCAAATAAATCATAGGTTGTGCAAATAAATCATAGGATGTGCAAATAAATCATATGATATGCAAATAAATCATAGGTTGTGCAAATATATCATATGATGAGCAAATAAATCATAGGTTGTGCAAATAAATCATATGATGTGCAAATAAATCATATGATATGCAAATACATCATAGGATGTGCAAATAAATCATATGATGTGCAAATAAATCAAAGGATGTGCAAATAAATCATAGGTTGTGCAAATAAATTATAGGATGTGCAAATAAATCATATGATGTGCAAATAAATCATAGGTTGTGCAAATAAATCTTAGGTTGTGCAAATAAAGCATAGGATGTGCAAATAAATCATATGATATGCAAATAAATCATAGGTTGTGCAAATATATCACAGGTTGTGCAAATAAATCATATGATGTACAAATAAATCATATGATGTGCAAATAAATTCTAGGTTGTGCAAATGAATTATAGGTTGTGCAAATAAATCATAGGTTGTGCAAATAAATCATATGATGTGCAAATATATCATATGATGTGCAAATAAATCATAGTATGTGCAAATAAATCATAGTATGTGCAAATAAATCACATGATGTGCAAATAAATCATAGGTTATGCAAATAAATCATATGATGTGCAAATAAATCATAGGATGTGCAAATAAATCTTAGGATGTGCAAATAAATCATAGGATGTGCAAATAAATCATAGGATGTGCAAATAAATCATAGTATGTGCAAATAAAGCATAGGATGTGCAAATAAATCATTGGTTGTGCAAATAAAGCATAGGATGTGCAAATAAATCCGGTAACATGTCTGCATCACTGCCATGCATGCCCTAAGTTCCACTGATTTCAATAGAACTTAGAAAAAATTGTTACAAAGTAAATTTAGCATCACTGTCAACAGAGTAAATTGCCAAGGGTACAAACACACATACACTGCACACAATTACATAATAATGAGCCGGGATCTGGAAAAACGTCCCTTAAGGCTTTTGAGCCCAACATAGATCCCGATCAGCCTGTGCATACGCACAGTCTGATCAGGATCCATGTTGTTCTCTAATAGCTTCTTCGTGACATGTAGTAACTTAAAGAGAGCAGCATGGATGCATATTGGACTGCATTTGACAACAGACTGATCTTGAAACTCAATTTTGAAAAATGCTATAAGGGACGTTTTTCCAGATCCCGGCTCATATAAACCTTACACTGTGTAACACTGGTGTAATGATTGTTGATTTTTGTTTGTATTTCATATGTTTATTGACTGTTTACATTACATCTGACAACTTGCTTTACAGTGCATCTACAGATCGAGGAGATAAGTCGGCGATTACGCACCGGAGATCTCGGCATCCCACTGAATCCAGAAGACAGGTTTGCGACTAGCCATCGGCTGATTTCCGTCCTCAAATAACTCACCTCTTGTTTAGCAAACAGGAGCGGGTACCAGTAATATAACTAGGAAATGGCATTCTGGCAAAGATTTGGTGGTTTTTAGCTCCACTGGCCGAAGGCCAGCGGGGCTTATGTCATGGCCCTGTGTCCGTCGTGCGTGCGTCCGTCCGTCCGTCCGTCCGTCCGTGCGTCAACAATTTTCAAACATCTTCTTCTCCAAAACTACTGGACCAATTTCAACCAAACTTCACATGAATCATCCTTGCATGAATCTCTACCAAATTCCTTCAAAAGATTAAAATCTGTGCTGAACTTGAATTTTAATTAATTTAATTGAATTAAATTTTCGAAAAAATCTTCAAAAATTCTTCTTCTCCAAAACTACTGGACCAATTTTAACCAAACTTCACAGAAATCTCCCTTGCATGAATCTCTACCAAGTTCCTTCAAAAGAATAAAATCTGTGCAGAACTTGAATTTTAATTAATTTAATTGATTTAAATTTTCGAAAAATCTTTAAAAAATTCTTTTTCTCCAAAACTACTGGACCAATTTCAACCAAACTTCACAGAAATTTTCCTTGCATGAATCTCTACCAATTTCCTTAAAAAGAATAAAATCCATGCAGAACTTGAATTTTAATTAATTTAATTAATTTAAGTTTTCGAAAAATCTTTAAAATTCTTCTTCTCTAAAACTACTGGACCAATTTCAACCAAACTTCACAGAAATGTTCCTTGCATAAATCTCTACCAAATTCCTTCAAAAGAATAAAATCCGCGCAGACCTTTAATTTTAATTAATTTAATTAATTTAAATTTTCAAAAAACCTTTAAAAATTCTTCTTCTCTAAAACTATTGGACCAATTTCAACCAAACTTCACAGAAATATTCCTTGTATGAATCTCTTCTTAATTCCTTCAAAAAGATAAATTCTGTTTATAACTTAAATTTTAATTAATTCAATTAAATTGAATTTATGAAAAATCTTTAAAAATTCTTCTCTTCCAAAACTACTGGATCAATTTCAACCAAACTTTACAGAAATGTTCCTTGCATGAATCTCTTCTTAATTCCTTCAAAAAAATAAATTCTGTGTAGAACTTAAATTTTGATCAATTAAATTTAATTAATTTTTCGAAAAATCTTCTTTTCCAAAACTACGGGACCAATTTTAACCAAACTTCACATGAATCTTCCTTGTATGAATCTCCTCTAAATTCCTTAAAAAAAAATTTCCGTGTAGAACTTAAATTTTAATAAATTTTATTAAATTGAATTTTCGAAAAATCGTTAAACAATCTTCTTCTCCAAAACTACAGGCCCAATTTCAACCAAACTTCACAGGAATCTTCCTTGCATGAATCTCTTCCAAATTCCTTCACGATTGGATGAAAAGCTTGGCCGCTGTGCGCTATATGAAACATAGTGTAATTTTAAGAAAATTTTAAAAACATTTCTGCTCCTTAATCTTTTATTGGATTTCATTCTGGTGTAGCATGAATCTTCTTTGGATAGCCCTCTATTGTATTCCTTGAAGAAGTTCGTAGTCTAAAAGCCAGTGGAGCGATACAGGGCCATCTTGGCCCTCTTGTTTGATATGATCATTTCATTCTTCATACATATTCAGGTTCATGATATTTTACTGTTAGTTCTTATGAAGATATTGTCAGTGTTATTGCAAAACCTTGTAACTCCAGCTTGATTAAAGATAGAGTTTTGAGATGTTGCAATAACACCGAGGATATGCTATATCTTCAAGATATAGATAAGCTAGGATCTGGAAAAAAGCTTCCTTGATGCATTTGAGGCTTGAACCTAACATGTTTCCAGGTCTCTCTGTATACACACAGTCTGATTAAGAACCGTGGTGTTCTCCAATTACTTCTTCATGACCTGTAGCAATACTTAACCCTTTCCCAAACAACAAGATTTTTTGGGTGATCAAACCAGAGAGCTGTAGTCGATGACAAAATTGATGTTAAAGAGGAAAGGATCTGTTTAAAAAGTAGCACCGAAAATATTGAGGTAAAAAGTGAAAAAGCTGATTATCAGCATTTTCTTCTTCTTCTCAATGTTTTCCCAAGCCTATTCTTTTAAGGACATCAAAACCAGGTCTTGTTTGGGAAAGGGGTTAAGTAAATGATGAGCTTGGATCCCGGTCAGACTGCATTTAGGCACAGATTGACCTTGAAACATGGCCACCTCGAATGCTATAAGGGACATTTTTCAAGATCCTGGTTCGAATTTATTTTGTCATGACCGAAGAATTTATTTTGTCATGACCGAAAAATTTCATTTCTTTACTGTAATATTGAAAGTCTGTTTCACAAACACATTTTGTTATCAATAACTTTGGCATTTGTATTCCTAAAACTCATTAAGAAGTATTTATCATTATATTTAAGATCTTTGTTGAAATAATTTCATCAACCAGAACTATGTAAAAAGAAAGAGGAAAGAAATTGATATAATTCTTATACAAAATAATTAAAGTCGAATGAGGTCAGGTATTTAGGAAAAAATGAAAAAGCAAGTTGAAAGGTTATTATTTTGTGATATAATTTGAAGCACTTTTAACCTGAATTCATTTTGATAAAAGAAGAATTTGATGGTAAATATTTTCCATACCATTACTTCTTTTCCACAATGTTTTCTACACTTTGTGGTTTGGAAAATTCTAAATTTTTGTTGCTTTACAATGGATAATATTTTTTTAAATCATGAAAAATGCTACTTGTTGGTGAAGTCCATCTTTTCATCTTATATTAAAAAAAAAAAAGATTAAAAAAATGTTGAAAGTAATTTTCAAAGTTCCACTGGCTTAATGTGAAAGTATTCCTAACTAATTTTACGTTCTTTGATCTATCTAACCGCTAAAAAAGTTGGTTTGTGTCTTTAATGAAAATTCCATGGTCAATGGCAATCAAATCAGGGTAAAGTTAACCCTTTTATGTTTGAAAAAAGAATATTAAACAAGAAAAAAGCTATATGCAAGTTGGCAATAAAGAAAATATCTTGAAAAAAAAAACATAAAGTTTTAGCTTTGATATTTTAGGTACAAATATTTTTCTTTGAATACACCATTTTAAGTAACTCTCTGTAAGCCAGTGGAAGAAAGCTTCACCCTTTCCCAAATGGCAAGAATTAGTTCCAAAGCTGCTGCAGAAGAAAAAATATGTGTTGAATAAGATTTGATTTGTGTGCAGTGTAGAACAAAGTATTGAGGCAAAAGATGAAATGCTTCTAGTTGTCCCATTTGGAAGTCATTTTCAAAAATCCCAGAAAGGTCTCTGAAATTCATTAGTATGTAGAAAGCCCCCATCCCCCTAATCTGAGATGTACCACTTTCTCTGACCTAAAACTTTCACAAACAATAAATCTGTGTTTCACAAAAGTTATTAAATATTATTAAACCTTGGAGACCCTGGGATCTTCTCATACCTACAACAACACCAAGGACATCTTACTTTGTTTTCTTCTCTCTATGTCTTTAAATCTTACCTATGTTGGCATTGGCACTGCCATCTTGGTTGTCATTGCAAATGTAGTGTAGTTGAAAGCGCCTGTCTCAATGGACATTTTGTTTTCATTTTGAGCCTGATTCAAAGTTTTACTAGCTAATTGTTCCAAAGTATGTATATTATATTAGGAGACCCTGGGATTTCCAAGGATGAGTGGAGGGGTACCCTGCTAGTATTTGCATGTAACCACTCATTACCATTATTACCTTTGTAGAACTTCGGGATGAGAGAGACATTTTGATTGTAATAGATGGATTTAAATTGCAGTCAGACTTTAAATTTTAAAAAAAGCAGAGAATAAAAAGTCTTTTTTGTTCACAAACAAACAAACTAGTGTGAATTTCTCATTTCATCCCTTTCTTTTGGATATGAAATTGTAAATGCAATGATCTGCTGTTCAAAGGACAGCCTTTAGACTGTGGACATTGTGATTAACCCTTTCCCAAACAAGACCAGGTTTTGATGTCCCTTATAGAAGAGGCTTGGGAAAACATTGAAACAAAAGAAGAAACTGCTGATAACCAGCAGTTTCTCCTTTTGTCTCAATATTTTCTATGCCATATTTTACACAAGTTCTATCTTTAATAACATCCATTTTGTCATTTGTGGCACTTTTTGATGTGGATCACCCTAAAATTTTGTCGTTTGGGAAAGGGTTAAAAAAATAATGAGGTGTTATGGAGGGAGGGAATCACAGAGGTCAAGAGAATACAGGAGGAAAATTTCTAACTTGCAGCTAGGATGTTTGCACAGGTTTTGGTTGCACAGAGCAAGTTAACCCTTTCCCAAACAGCAAAATTTTAGGGTGATCCGGTTCAAAAACTGCAACAAATGACAAAATGGATGTTAATAAAGACTGAATTTGTGTGCGATGTAGCCAAGAAAATATTGAGGCAAAAGGAGAAACTGCTGGTTATCAGCAGTTTCTTCTTTAGCCTCAATGTTTTCCCAATCATGTTCTATTAGGGACGTCAAATCCAGGTCTTGTTTGGGAAAGGGTTAAATTGAAGAGTATGCCTAAAATGAAAAACAACAACAACAAAAACTAAGAATGAGTTCAAATGGAGCAATGCTTTTGATAATTCCATGATCAAATAGTACTCTTAGTGCCTTTAAGTTACATGTCACGAACCCTCCCCCAGATGATCTTTTTTGGGACAAAAAGACTGTGATCAAGCTCTACAAGCAAGTGAATGATGGTGTATTTTGTTTCTTGGCTACAGGTAAGTAGTAACAACAGAACAATCGATTCTAAGATCTTCAAAAAATTTCTAAGTGTGAGTGTGTGTGTTTCTGTATGTATTTTGACATCTTTGTGCTCTTTTCATGGTCCTATATCTCGTGTCCCATAGTCTTGTAGCATTTTTCATGACATTTGACACTGAAAATTTATTTTCAAAACAAAATTTAAAACGACATGTAAATAACAAATTCAATACTGTTTAGAATGCCATTTCCACTTTTCAGGTATATATATTTTATCAGATAATTATATGGTACATTGATTAAATTTCCTTGTTTTTCATCTAATGGCATTGACCGTTGAATTTATAATGCTTACACTTAACCCATTACCAGACAGCAAAAGTTTATACTATTCAAATTTAAGAAAAAATGTTGCAGACTACAATTTTAAGTAAATGAAATTCAAATTCTTATGGTCTTTTGGGGTAGAAAACCTTGTGGGAAATGAGAAAATTGCTTGTTACAAGCAATTTCTTAATTTTCCATGATGTTGTTCCAACCACTTTTCTTCATGAACTTCAAAAAGTGTCACTGTGTGGGAATGGGTTAATTAAAGGCCTCAACCCATAGAAGCGATCAAATGGAGACATCCTGTAATGAAAATTATTTTTTCAGCACATTTTGATAATTGCATAATTATGAAGGTTTTATAATAATTTAATCATAATTCATAAATTACATTTTCAGCAGATAATCATGTCTAATAAATTTTTCTACAGCGTAAATTATGTCTAACTTTTATCGATTGTTTTAAATTTATAGCCTGTTCCAGTTTAGGATATGCATATTTAGGTTTTATGATAGATTTATGAATATTAATTCATTTAATTGATTTTACGAAAATTAAGGTTAACTGTTGTCTCATTGATTAACAATTTTTCCTCGTGTCTCTCACGCTTTATGTAAATTTTGTTCATTCCACAATTTGTCTTCATTCCCCTTTCCTGCCAAAGGCAGATCATTTTATGTTTGCTTTTATTTTCGTTCAAATGCAGTAATTCATGAAATTCATCCATATAAGAAAATATCTTATTACTTGCATGCATCTTTTACATTAAGGCATGTTATATATTATGTCCAACAAATTGTTTGCCTACAAAATTGATAAAATATTTATAGTTCAACATGAAATTATAAATATAAACTACCGTACTGAACATGAACCTAACATTTTTGTCAATGCATGGTTCGTGTATACATATAATCAAAAGATGTTGATATACACAAATCTGATATTGGATTCTAAAGTAAGCAAAATGTCTAAGATAATAGTACAGTGATAATATTATCGCTTTTGGAACTGTAATGTAAAAAAATCATAGAATTATGGTGAAAATCAGACTGTAAAAGGCTTGATGAAACTCTCTAAATGTGTTCTTATTTTATTTAGAAATCAACAACAAACAAACAAACAAACAAAAAATGAAACATCATTTAGCAAAAAGTAATTGAAAATGGTCAATCTGTCTACATACTACCTTATTGTCAAAAAAGTTTTACTTGTGAAATGATTTTGATATGGACAACACATTGTCATTCTAATACACCTTAGAAGTTGTCATAGCTCCTAGATTGTATTGGCAAAAATATCTGTCTGTTACATATATATAGATCTTGTTCATTTTCACCATTTTGACCATCAAAAAGAATTTTTCAAGTGGAAGACATAAAAAAAAAAACTTCCGATTATCATGAAAAATTTAAAGCAAAATCTAACGCTTGTAGCCAAGTGTTGGCTCTTTCCTTTGATGCTCTTGTTTTTAAACTACATAAAAAATTATGTATGCCCACTATTTTACTGCAGCCTCTCTGTCTCCTTGGTGAAAACAAAATGTAATAGAGTATCGAAAACCCATCAATTTATAAATGTTAATGCTTAGTCTGATGCTTCTCATTTTGCCATATTAATGACCAGTCTATAGATTATGGTTTGCTGAGATTAGGCCACCAAGGTCACCATTTGACTACTTTATAACATGGTCATGGTCCAAACATGAGGTCAAGGTCATAGGGGTCCACAATTGACTCCTATCACCCTTGGACCAATATTATAAAAAAAATGCAGATAAGAGGGTGTGAAAGCATTCTGAAATTGTTGTTTCTAATTCAAACCCTATGTTGTGATTACTCTTTTGAATTGTCTCAGAGACGATTCTAATGAGTACCCTTAACATAGGGTTTGTTGAATAGTTAATGAAATATTCCATTTTGAAAAACCATCACCCCTCTTATCTGTAGCTCTGAGTATAAAATCAATTGGTCTATGAGTGATTGGAGTCAAATTACATACCCCCAAGGTCAAGGCCGCTGGTGTGTTTCTGAATACATTTATATAGGCATAAATGTGTCACAAACACATGCATTGTTCATATTAAAGTAAACTCTAGTGACAAAAGTAGTAAACTCTTAGCTGTAGCATTAAAACACTAAT
The DNA here is from genome assembly GCA_963680895.1 of Fragum sueziense. NCBI lineage: Eukaryota > Metazoa > Mollusca > Bivalvia > Cardiida > Cardiidae > Fragum > Fragum sueziense. The sequence goes on along the minus strand of OY804592.1, from coordinate 16,217,161 downwards.
CTACCATTTTGTTTTTATCAAACATCACAGTTTGCATTACCGTTCATTGTGTGTGTAGACTTTATGATAAAGACAAGGATTTTGCTTGTTTTAGTACAAAAATGGCTACAGACATATTTCATGACGTTAGAAGCAGTATACTACACTAGTATATGTAATCAAAACAGTAGATGACTTGATGAAGATCCCTGTTGAAACCATGAATATATTTATAAACAAGTGAAAGAAATCTTTATGTATTTCACTCAAAACAAATAAGGCAGCAGCCATAGCGCACTTGGTAGCACTTCAGAATGTCAATCATGAAGTCCTGGATACGATCCTTGGCTGCGGCTAATGTCCTTTCTGACATTTGTCTCCCACCAATTGGAAGATAATCGTAAACCTTTGTGGGAGTGGAGCTGGAGACACCAAAACTACCAAAAGTATATAGTACTGATGGGAGAAATGATAGGAATTGTGCTTAGATGTTCAAGCCATTGCGATATGACTGAGATAATGTTAAAAGAAAAAAAAAAGCATAAAACAGCATTTAACTGATCCAAGTGAGTAAGGGAAATAACTTCAGTATGTTTATGCCAGATTAAGTTATTACCCATGAATAAAATGACAAGATTGTTTAGATAGTTAGTGGGAGATCAAAACAGTCTGAACTTTGTAATTTCAATTATGATTAGGGCGGCGGCCTTAGCGCAGTTGGTAGCGCATCTGACCCTCATTCGAGAGGTCCCGGGTTCGATACCCGGCCGCGGCTAATACCCTTTTCTGACAAAATTGTCACCCACCAATGGGTTTGAAATCGTTAACCTAAGTGGGCGAGCAGCTGGAGGCTCGGTAAGGGTATTGTGGTAGTACTGGTTTGAGAAACAACAGGAATCCATGGGTAGGTGCTCCAGCCGCCGCGATATGACCCTGGTAGTTGAAAACGGCGTAAAACCCCAATAAACTCAATTCAATGATGATTTAGAGCTGGAGATCCCTTGTCTTTATCATGAAGTCAGTTATACATCCATGTTGTATTGATCCTACCTTTTTCAGACCAACTTTCTGTTTCTATGGCGAAATTCTTTTATGTAATCATTTTACTACCTTCAGAAAGATATTTTTGATTCTTTTAAATTAGCAGATGATTATCCTGCTTGGAACATTTATGGATTCAGAAGATGATTTTAACCCTTTCCCAAACAGCAAAATTTTAGGATGATCCACTTTAAAAACTGCCATGAAAGACAAAATGGATGTTATCAAAGATAGAATTTGTGTAAAATATGGGATAGAAAATATTGAGACAGAAGGAGAAACTGCTGGTTATCAGCAGTTTCTTCTTTTGTTTCAATGTTTTCCCAATCCTTTTCTGTTCGGGACGTCAAAATCAGGTCTTTTTTGGGAAAGGGTTAATGACAACTTAGCTGCTACCAAGTATAAATTGTTTGGACATACATCCAGTTTTGAAAAAAAGCCTCGGAGACTTGAAATTAATTAATGTTTCAAAGAAAAAAATTTTGTAGAGTCAAAGAAAGGAGACAAATTATAAATCCTATTTCGAAAACATCACTTGAATAAGTCTACCAATGTTTGATTGTTAACCCTTGTCCTGCTGTTTTCAAATTTTGTTGCAAACAAACTACCAAATTAAGAGACATTTCAATAAGATTAGCTCAAGTGTTTGCCATAACAATGGAGTGGAAAGCATGCAGTGTAGGCTAAGGTCATATGTGCAGGCTGATTTTAGTTTATATTGCCTGCTAAAGCTTCAATCACAACAATAAATTAACATGAATAGCATAAATAGGATTAAACATTGAAGCTTTCACAGAAGAAAAATACTGGTGTTTTTGGAATTAAACAGGAGTAGTAAAATTAAAAGAACATAATCAAAAAGAATTGTCAAAGGTAAAAAAAAATCCCATTAAGAAACAGAAGGTTGGTCAAGGGTACTATAAAGACCATTTAAAAACAATGGTATAACCTTGCAATTGTCAGATCTCCCTCGCCGGAACCCATCTACAACAATGAGGGAAAACGATTGAACACGAGAGAGTACAGGACGCGGAAGAAGCTTGAAGAAGAAAGGCACAAACTGGTGACCGAGGCATCGTCCCTCAACACTGAATATAAACCTCCCGCAGATTACAAGTAGGTTTTATGGAAGCTTTAATACTCTCTTAAACGGCAAAAGTAAGGGTGCCCTTGAAAAGCTGCTACATATTTTGTCAAAATGGAGGTTGATCAATATAAGATTTGGGTATGATATAACAGATAAAATGTTGAGGCAAAAGGAGAAAATGCTGAAAATCAGCATTTTCTCCTTTCGACTCAATATTTTCCCAAGCCTTTTCTGTTTGGAAAAATAATATACTATCACAAAAGAATACCAGACCCAAAGTGCAGTTGGCAGCACATCAGACTTTCACTTATGAGGTCCCTAGTTCGTTATCTGGCCACAGCAAACATCCTTGACAGAATTGTCTCCTACTAATCATTGGACAATTGTTAACCTATGTGGACGAGCAGCTGGAAGCTCATTAAGGATCTTGTTGCAGTACTGGTATGAGAAATGACAGCAATCCATAATTAGGTGCTCGAACCGCCTCGATATGACCATAGCAGCGGAAAGGTGCATTAAATCTCTTTCAATCAACCAATTTTGTTATCAGAGCCTTCATTTAATGATAAGTCAAATCTTGAAATGTCATCAAGGTTACTGACAAATTTTCCTTGGCTGTGTCATCTGTCAATTCAATATATGATACTAGAATGGTTGTGGAAAACAGTCCTTGACGATGTAATTTCCCATGTAATAGGGACCGATTTTATCCAAGGTACCGTGACGTAATTTCGGACAAACAATAGTATTTCCCTAGGTGTTGTTATGAATCAAGCCGTAGTTACGAGATTTTATAACAACACCGACGGTTTATCAAAACATAACAGTAAACTGGTTGTCCGTGTAAATGATAAAGTGATGATTCCTCGAGATGAACACCCAGATATCAACTTTGTGGGACTTCCGATTTGTCCTTGAGGAAACACACTTTTGACGTCCCATAAGATAAAGGATAAATTTGGAAAACTTTGTGGGAAATAAAGAAATTGCTTGTCTCAAGCAATTTCTTCATTTCACACAAATTTTCCACCCAGAAAGTCCAAAAAATGTGTAAAAATTCATTTACATTAAATTGTTGTCTGCAAAATCTGTTTGAAATTGGTAAATACATTAATTTTACTAGATATTTTCTTTGGATAAGCCATTTGTCAGTAGTACTTTATGTATGTGTTTAGAGTAGTTTTTGAAATGACTTAAATTTTCCCATGCAATTCCAGGCCACCTGTTGTCCGTGTAAATGATAAAGTGATGATTCCTCAAGATGAACACCCAGATATCAACTTTGTAGGACTTCTTATTGGTCCTCGTGGAAACACGCTCAAAACTCTGGAGAAAGAGGTAATAATGTCAAGTAGATCTTCATTTCCTGCCTTGAATATTTCTTAAGCCTTTCCCAAACAGCAAAAAATTCCTATTTGAAAGCTACCAGTGATATCAAATTGGTATTCATAACGATAGGATTTGCGTACAATGTAGCAAAGAAAATATTTAGGCAAAACTTGAAAAGGAGAAAATGCTGATTTGTTATGATGGTTACAACTTTGCCATTATGATGTTTACAACTTGGCAATCATAATGTTTACGACTTTGCTATTATGATGGTTACAACTTTGCCATTATGATGGTTACATCTTTGCCATTGTGATGGTTACAACTTTGATGTTATGGTGGCTACGACTTTGCCATTGTAATGGTTACAACTTTGCCATTATGATGGTTACAACTTTGCCATTGTGATGGTTACAACTTTGATGTTATGGTGGCTACAACTTTGCCATTGTGATGGTTACAACTTTGCCATTGTGATGGTTACAACTTTGCCATTATGATGGTTACAACTTTGCCATTATGATGGTTACAACTTTGCCATTATGATGGTTACAACTTTGCCATTATGATGGTTACAACTTTGATGTTATGATGGTTACAACTTTGCCATTATGATGGTTACAACTTTGCCATTATGATGGCTACAACTTTGCCATTATAATTGTTACAACTTTGTAATTATGATGGTTACAACTTTGCCATTGTGATAGTTACAACTTTGCCATTGTGATGGTTACAACTTTGCCATTGTGATGGTAACAACTTTGCTATTATGACGAATACAACTTTGCCATTATGATGGTTACAACTTTGCCATTATAATTGTTACAATTTTACCATTGTGATGGTTACAACTTTGCCATTGTGATAGTTACAACTTTGCCATTGTGATGGTTACAACTTTGCCATTGTGATGGTTACAACTTTGTAATTATGGTTACAACTGTGATGTTATGATGGTTACAACTTTGATGTTATGATGGTTACAACTTTGATGTTATGATGGTTACAACTTTGATGTTATGATGGTTACAACTTTGATGTTATGATGGTTACAACTTTGCCATTATGATGGTTACAACTTTGCCATTGTGATGGTTACAACTTTGCCATTGTGATGGTTACAACTTTGTAATTATGGTTACAACTGTGATGTTATGATGGTTACAACTTTGATGTTATGATGGTTACAACTTTGCCATTATGATGGTTACAACTTTGCCATTGTGATGGTTACAACTTTGTAATTATGATGGTTACAACTTTTCTGTTATGATAGTTACAACTATGCCATTATGATTGTGATGTTTCTTAAATTCAATTTGTTATTTTTAGACTGGAGCAAAGATCATTATTCGAGGTAAAGGATCAGTCAAGGATGGAAAGATAGGAAGAAAAGATGGACAGCCTCTACCCGGTGAAGATGAACCATTACATGCTTATGTGACGGCTAACAACCCAGAAAATGTGAGAAAAGCTGTGGATAAGGTAATAATTAGTGTTGTATATCGGACAGCAAAATCACTATCGATAATCGGAAAGTCACAACCGATTGATTATCGATTGTACAATCGGTTCTTTGTAAACAAAAAAAGTCCATCAGTGTAACCTAGTAAATATCATAATTAGGCTAAGTATATTTGTTTATGTGTTAACTCATAATTATGATGCTACTCCAATACTGAGCCAAATTTAAACAAGGTCTTGAGGAGTTGCTTCTGAGGCTAGTTGTCTTTGAATGTATATAACGCTGGCTTTTTCATTTTTTGAGCAAGTTTTTTTCATAGCCTAAATATGTAGATCTAACTCAGTATCATATATAAGAGATTGGTAGAAAAGCAATATATAGCCTTTCATCTTGTAAAATTGAGCCTATACATGAAAACTTGGGGAAAATTAATTTAAATTTTATCTTTCTGCCCTTGGTTGCTTTTGATGCTTATGTATCTACCTATATAACTATTCATCATACATGATGTATGTGTGATGAACTGATGAAGTTCCAGGACAGGTAGGAATCATCGCCGTTAATCCATTTCTTCACCAGCTTCAGACAGACTTTTCTGTTTTCTCACTGCCGATGTGATAGCATGACTTCCCTAAACATGTCAACAAACTAAGCTAAATTTTGTCAGTGGATCAATTTGGAGACATTATTGTTGTCGTTTTCCAATTAGACTTCTTTTATTGATGGTGTGCTTTATTGTTTGCAGATGAGTATGTCAGTCTAGGATGAGAATTATGTTCTTTGAAATGCTATGATTATAATATTCCGATCGTTTATACGATCTAAAGCACCCCATGAATTAATTACAACTGATTGAACAATATTCATTACTAAAATGCACCTCATATGCTTTAATATACCCATCGAAAGACATTGTTCTTGTTCGATTAATTTTACTGAAATCACAGACTACCAATCAAGTGGTACCCCCTTACTAGATTTGCTTTTTGGAATTATGTTCTTTGAAATGCTATGAATAAAATATTTCGATCGTTAACACTTTTTAAAGCACTTGCATGATAAATAATAACTGATTAAACTATTAAGCAATTTTCATTACTTAATTATAGCTTTAAATGCTGGAATCTATCCATCAAAAGTCATTGTTAATGTTCGATTAATTTTGGTAAATAGCAGACTACCAATCAAGTCATTCTTTCTGTTTACTTTGCATAAACTTCGGGACCCATTAACTTCTACTTTCACTTCGTAAAAGTCATTGCAAGAGATTCGGGGAGAGCAAGAAAATAGCCTGGAACTTTCATTCATTAATTTTCTGTTTTGATTATTTGAACCAAATGTCCAGAAAATTAACTGTAAAAGAAAAAGTGCAACTATCGATAGTTGAAAATTGCAATCGATTGTCGCTGATTGTGGGCTCAATCCGATAGCTTTCGATAGCTGGCGACTATCGACACAACACTAGTAATAATTAAATTGTCATAATTTGAGAGCTATATTCTTGATTGTCTTTGAAAAAAAATAGGGGAGCAGCTGCAATCTTTTCTGACATTTTTGTCTGGAATTAATGGTTTGACATTTGTAAACCTATGTGAACGAGCAGCTGAAGGCTCAAAAAGGATGTTGTGCTTGTATTGGTAAGAGAAAAGCCAGAGATTCATAGTTATGTGTTCCTGGATTCATGGTATGACTAAAACAGTGGAAAGAGGTGTTTATCCCAATTCAATCAAACAATTGAACTAAAATCAAAACAAGGAAAGAACTCTTGAAAAAATAATGCTTACCATCTCTTTGTTTCTACAGATCAAGGTAATTATTCAGGAAAGTGTAGAAGTGCCAGAGGGTCAGAATGATCTACGTAAACAACAGCTGAGAGAATTAGCTCTGCTGAACGGAACACTCAGGGAAAACGATGGATTAATGTAAGTAAAACATTCATAGAGTAAAATAGTGAAGGAATACGCAATAAAGAAATCTTCATAAGAAAGAGTCCATAGGGCTTTTTATGCCTATATGCAAACAGATCAGCAAAAGTACTTTTCTGGGATTGTATTCACCAACAATTTTAAAGCTATTATTCTTAGTTACACTAAAAGGCAATTGGTAGTGACTTATATTGGAAATGTTATTTTCACTCTTTTAGCCCAATGATTTCAAGCACAGGATTTGGGTTAAAAAAGACGCTTCTTTTTATGCCCCCGATAGGGAGGCATCATAAATTTGACTTGTCCGTCCGTCCGTCCATCTGTCCGTCCGTCCGTCCGTCCGTCATTCCGTCCAAAAACTTTAACATTGGCCATAACTTCCTTATTACTTAACATATTCCCTTCATACTTTACCACAACATTCCTTGGTGCATTACCTTTCTGTAGGCACATACTTTGGTGACCTTGACCCCTGGATGACCTTGACCTTGAACATAGATTGGCCATAATTTAAGATCAAAGCGGTGTCGGGGGCATTGTCATCTTACAGTGACAGCTCTTGTTGTGTCCTTGTATGGACAGATCGGGGCATGTTTTTACCAATGTCTGTCCGTCTGCCATTCTGAAAACGTAATGTGAAAACTTAACATAAGCATTTTCGGGGGCGTTAGTGTTTCACAAACACATCTTGTTTACCACAGAATTTAATTTTTTGTTCAACACAAAACCACTAGTCTTGGCACATACATTCAATAGGGAATGATTTTATCCAGTTAATCGTGACGTAAATTCGGACAAACAAACTGGTATTTCGTAGGTGTTGTTATAAAATCTCGTTACTACAGCTTGATTAAAGCCGTAGTTACGAGATTTTATAACAGCACCGACGGTTTTTCAAAACATAACGGTAAACCTAGTCTATTCTTAGCACAAAATTCTTTGCCATTGCCTTGTTTCTCTCCCTGCAGGAAACTGAAACAGCTACAACAAGCCCAGACCATAGTGACAAACACGATAATATGTACGAACTGTGGTGGTACCGGTCACTTGGGTAAGGACTGTAAACAGATGCGACCTGGTGATACATTCAGAAACATGATGAGTCAGGGTATAACTGAACCAGGACAGATGAATGAGGGGCGAGCAGACAAGGCCAAGATGGATAGTGAGGTACGAAGATGTGCCGTATTAGAAAACTGAAGGGGTCAATTTGTTACAGTGGTTTAAACACACTGGGTCCATCGTCAAAGCATTTTGGATGTATATTTGTCCTACATATGGCCTATGAAATGTTTTTTGGATAAAAAATGTATTTCCTGTGTTATTGGTGATATGCATTTCTTGTCCTAAGCATGTTAAAGAACATTAGTTGGATAAAAATATGTCTTAAATGCTAAATAAGATGAAGCTGGCCCCTAATTTTTGAAAGTAGGACTTCCACAGATAGTGTGATCAGATTGTAAGAGGATTCTTCCCATGTCTTTCAAACTTTGTTAGGTAGCTTGTCTGTAAGGAAAACAAACCATAGATAATAAGATTGCATGTAGTTTTGTACAGGGATGCCTTGTCCTAGGAAATATGTTCATGAAATTTACTCTTTTCATTCTACTTTCAGTACATGTCCTTGATGGCAGAACTGGGAGAGGGACCCCCACCAAGTAAACAAGACAATATGCACCCACATCAGAGAGGGCCGTATAATCAAAACCAGAATCAGCACCATCACCATCAGTCAAGGTTTAACAACCCTCCTCCCAACCCTATGGTATGTTGCTTACATTATTTATAATTTGTAGACTTATTTAATAAAAGAATAAGTATGAATTATTTAGCTTTATATTTTAAACTTAAATGTGTCTGCATTAAGTATCTATCTATCAAAAGTTAATCCAGTCTTTTTTTTTGTCCAGAACAAATCTGAAAAAAGTATGATAGGTAGAATTGTGAAATATCATAGGTGGATATATCTCATTTAGGAGAAATGCAGTGCATATGAACCATAACTGCCAATAATATTTTTGGAATTATTGTCCTTCGTTCATTTCCAGACTTCATTTCAGTCTGTAGCATAACTCAAAGAGTATGCTAGGTAGAATCATGAAACTGCGTAGGTGTAGGCAGATGGATCTCGTTTAGGAAAAGTGCAGTGCACAATAACCATAATATTTTGTGACAAGCACTTATTTAGGGAGCACAACCTGTTTCTGATGGTTCGTTTCTCCAGTATAAATAGAAAAATTTGCGTGTGTGCAATTATTCTGTGTACATACACATAATCTTCAGTAACAGTCTATCAAACATCTTGTCATTTCAGGGTGGTTTCAACAACAATTTCTCTGGTGGAATGAACCGACCTCCTCCATTAATGTCCAGCAACATTTCACGACCTCCGATGAATAATCAGCTCATGCCGTTAAACAATCAGCCTCCTAGACAGATTTATCAACAACAGCCAGCGCCGGTACAACAACCGGGCATGCCTGGAAGTGAGTATTTGCTCTCTCTGTCATTTGAAATAGAAAAACCCAACTATAATAGAAAATGGTGTCTTTTGTGGCCATTGGCATTGGCTGTAATGCTTTGGTTACGTTTTTATGTAACATGCTAGTGTCATATATTATCTCTGTTTCTACTGATACTATTGAAGAAAACTTAAACATGCTTCTGTAACCATGATATCAGCATCTAGGCAAAGATTCATCTGACACTGACATTTAGTTCATGGCATTTTAATCCTTTTTGGACTAAGAAATTCTTGGTTAAGTTTTTTCACGCAACTGTCATAATCTGTCACAACTTTGTGTCTGCAAGGGCCATTGCTTTCAAACTTTGCCTATGCTTCTGTGACCATGATATTAGCCTCTAGGCAAAGAATTATTACTCTGACATGTAATTTAGTGGCAATTGTACCCTTTTCGGACTTCCAATTTTATTACTTTCCAGTACTTGATATATGGACTAATTTTCATGACAAATAACTTTGACTGGGACAAGAAGCAAGTGGTTTACTTATGTCCTTAAAAAATGTTCTGTTAAGTGATCATTCAATTGTAGTACAGAACAGCTGGTATGTTTTTGCCTATTTTCACACATCACTGTGATTAGATTTCAGGTTGATTCAGATGGAAAAACGCAATGGCCGCGATGAGTGTGTTTTTCCACCCAAACTTGCCGAATCGTCGCGATTTACCACCACTATTTTCTACTCCACTACTGCGTATCACAGCAAAATACAGTGATTTGCTTATGAAAGCTTAGACTGTACCTGGTATTTGCACTCTGCAGGTGGAAAACCGCGGTGATCACTGCAATTTTGCACCCGCCACCACAATATGCTGTGATTCGCAAAATTGAGAGTGGAAAAACATGGTGGTCATGATGGAAAATCAAGTTGCGATTTTCCACCTGAAATCTTTTTTGTCTACAGTGGGCGGGTGTTTTAGACAAAAAACACGCAAGCTGTACTGTATATATTTTGAACAAATTCTTACGGTATTTTGGTAAGCTCTTAACATATCTTTACGTGACAGAGTCAATCATGTTTTCAGGGATGCAGCAGCCTAATCAATTACAGCCTCCTCCTTTACAACCCCTTCAACAACCACCACAACAGCAACAATTTCAACCTTTACAACAACAACAACAGAACCCTGTACCCCAGCCCGTGGCCCCTCCCAACACGATCACATCACAGTTTCAGCCGAACATACAACAGCAGCAGCCGCAGATGACGGCGATGTCGACGGCGGGCGTTGGTGTCGGTCCAGTTCCCCCGCCCAGTACACAGTTTACGAGTATGGCTGCGCCAGTGCCGCCCCCTCAGTGGTCCAATACACAAGCTATGTCGAGTGTCTCTCAGTCGCAACCAACTGCTTTGGGTAAGTTTTCATAGAAACTCTCCTTCAGTCTTTGTTTAAGCCTAAGGAGATTTGAGCAATTCGCATAGCATGTTCAGACTCTAAAGTATATGTACATTTAACCCATTACCAAACGACAAAATTGTAGGGCTGTCCAAATTGAAAGACCCTGCTGACGACAATTTCAAGTGAATGGAAATATAAATATTTAGGTCTTTTTCGATGGAAAACATTGTGGGAAATGAAGAAATTGCTTGTTACAAGCAATTTCTTCATTTTCAACGATGTTTTCCATTGCTATTATTTTGTGAGGAATCAAAAAGAGTCATTGTGTGGTAATGGGTTAAGAAACCGTTTCAAAGATAATTGAAAGCAATATATTACATATAACAATACAATATTTGAACATAAATAGTACCGTAATTATTCTAATAAACGCCTGGGCGTTTATTATAAACATGGTCGATAGAAAAGTAGGGGGTGGGTGTTTATTAGAGGTATTCCTATTTCGTCTGTCAAAATTTTCTAATCAAGTGTCATTTTATGGACTCCAAATTTAGCAAGTCAAATTTGGCAAAGTTTTGTATAAGGACTGCAAAATACGATTTTCCAAGGAAATTCCTTCATTACCCACAGATTTAGGGCTTAACATCCTCATTTACATTGTTTTTGGAGATGTTCTTTGGTTATGACTTACATTGCTCTTGAAACAAGCAGATTTTCAGCCGAGATTTGGGGGATGGGCGTTTATTAGAATATGGGCGTTTATTAGAATAATTACGGTATATTGACTTCATATTTGTTTCCTGTCATGCTAAAAGGGACCATATGGATAGTCCATGATACAAAACTTGAATGAACAGATTAGATTTATTGGAGGTCAAAAAGATGTTGTATTTGGTAAATGAATATACAGTAACATACAGAAAATATTCTAGTTTTGACCCTAATCATCATCAGTCTTAGCAGACTGACTAGGGTTGATATTTGTCACACTTCCCAGCCGGTCACTGTTAGCTTGATTGGTCACATTTGACAAATTAAAATTGAAAGTCTTTGCAAAAGAAATTACATGAAGAAAACTCTTAACAGATAAGAGTGGATAAAGACATTCTTAATTTGTTATATCCAGTCCAAACCCTATATTGTGGGTACTCATTATACGCCCGAAGGGTAGTATTATGTTATGGCCCCGGTCGTCAGTCTGTCCGTCCGTCCGTCCGTCCATTAGCAATTTTTTTGTGTGCGCAACTCCTACAGTTTTGATCGTAATTTGATCAAACTTGCCACAATGAATCTCCATGGTGTCTAGTTGTGCACACCATTTACGGAATTCAGATAACTCTTTTCGTTCTTGAATTATCTGCCCTTGAATTAAAAAAAAATGCCCATTTTCTTGTGTGCGCAACTCCTCCTACAGTTTTGATCAGAATTTCATCAAACTTGCCACAATGAATTTCCATGGTATCTAGATGTGCACACCGCTTACAGAATTCAGATAACTGCTTTTGTTCTTGAATTATCTGCCCGTGAATTTAAGGAAAAATGCTCATTTTCTCAAAAATGCCCATTTTCTTGTGTGTGCAACTTCTACAGTTCCAAGCAGAATTGAATCAAACTAGCCACAATGAATCTTTATGGTGTCTGGTTGTGAAAACAAAATTTTGATAACATTTCATGTTTGAATTATCTGCCCTTGAATTGACAAAATGGCCAATTTTACTGACAAGCCCCTCTTGGGCGTATATGCGCCACTCTGCGAAGCTCTTGTTTGAATTGTCTCATTGAGACGATTCGAATTGGTATCCGCAAAATATAGTTTGATGATCAATAAAAGAAAAATAGCAATTTGAAGATCTAGCACTCCCTCTTATCTATAGATCTGACTATGTAGTTACTGAACATTCTCATGATAATTACAGGTGTACCTCCTCCCCCATCCCTGGTGGCAGCCCCTCCTCCGCCTCCACCCAGTCAACCAGCAACGACGGTGTCTGCTATGCCATGGTTACAAGGTAAGGGGAAATTTAGGGTATATAGATGGTAGCGTAGTTGTTAGAAGGTAAGGGGAAATATGGGGTATATAGATGGTAGCGTAGTTGTTTGTCTAATATGAAAAAATGAAGTTTTATAATAAGTTAAAGTTCAAACGTATAGGTGCTCATGGTAAGTAATTTTTCCTGTCTGTTTGTTATTAGTTGCTGAAAGCCTCTCTTACAATCGGTCGTATGTGCTCTTGCGTTCGCTCTACGTCTAAAACTTTCGTAAAAAAGTGTGATGCACGCACATGCAACATACGATTTTGGTGGACTAAACCAGGACGCAAACTGCACGTAGCAAAGAATTGACCTTCAAGCCTCTCTTCCAACTCATCATGCGTCTTTATAAATCATACGTTTTAAAAATCTCTGAAGACACACAATTTATGAAGACGCATGACAGGTTGTAAAACAGGCTTAACATCATGCATCTTTATAAATCATACGTTTTAAAAATCTCTGAAGACACACAATTTATGAAGACGCATGACAGGTTGTAAAACAGGCTTAAGCTTTTTCCAAAATGACAAGTATTTAGGGTCGTCCAATTTGAAAGTTGTTGCAGACAACAAAATAAATATTATAAAAGATTTGTGTACAATATAGCAGAGAAATATTGAGACTTAAGGAGAAAATGCTGGTTATCAGCATTTTCTTTTGTATCAATGATTTTCCAAGTATTTTCTTATTGGGACATCAAAACCATGTCTTGCCAAGGAAAGGATTTATGTTATTTCTTGAGATCCCGGCTCCAATGTACATCTTGTTTCGGTTACTAGATGGCAGAGTTTTCCCTTGACTGTTTCTAGAGTGGGCATTATGTCCCATTAGGGGGTCATACCTATTGTAACACTGTTTATTCATGTCCCAGCTGATAATTTTTAGGGGGTTTGAGTTAATTGTTATTTGAGTTAACCAATTACCAGATGGCATAATTTTAGACTGGTCCAAATTGAAAGATGCAGCAGACACAATTTCAAGTGTTGTAATTATTATACCCCCCACAACGAAGTTATTATACCCCCCACAACGAAGTTATGGGGGTATACTGGAATCAGGTTGTCCGTCCGTCCGTCTGTCTGTCGGTCCGTCCGTGGACATAAGCTTGTGTCCGCTTCTCCTCCCACAGTTTTTGACCAATTCTTCTGAAATTTTATCAGGATGTTTCCTATCATATGAAGTTGTGCACATGCAATTTTCATCTTGATCCAGTCATTAGTTTCAGAGTTATGCCACTTTGAACTTTTTAAGGGGGGGGGGGTCAAAGTAGTCAAAATTTACAATTTCATTTCTGTGTTCTAACTCAACAACTGTTTGACCTAGGATCATGAAACTTTACACAGTTGTTGCCCATGACCCAAGGAGGTGCCCTATTGTTTTGGGGTCACCAAGGTCAAAGGTCAAGGTCACAGTTAGACTTTGTTTAAAATCCGTTTCCATGCTCTAAGTCAAGAACCTTTTGACTGATAGCACTTTTTCAGTGACAAGGCCCTAGTGGGGGGGTATTTGTCCAGTATGGTATTTGCGACAGTTCTAGTTTTAAAATTAGTATTCCTTGTGAGTAGAAAATATTGTGGGAAATGAAGAAAATGCTTGTCACAAGCAATTTCTTCATTTTCCACAATGTTTTCCAAAGCCTTTAATTTGTAGGGCATCAAAAGGTGTCACGGTGTGGTAATGGGTTAAACTGCGCCAAAACGCACAATATTGTGTGCCAGGGAAAACCCTGGTAGGTGTTACTTAATCTGACCTGTTACTTGTTTTTGGTACATAACATATATCTGTATGTTCTGTACATTTTCAGGTGCAGTGCCCCCACCGCCCCCATCTACCCAGCCCACACAGCCAGCCTGGCAGACCCAGCCTCCCCCTCCCCCGGTCAGTATGTCAGCGATGCCCTGGTCACAACAGCAGGTGCCCCAGCCGCCAGGACAGACGGTGACACCCAGCAGCGTGGTACCCCCGCCCCCACCACCGACAACGGGGCAGAGCTACAGTCTGCCTATAAATCCTAGTCAACTGTTAGTGGCACCCCCACCCCCGCCACCAAACTAAAGGGAGAGTAGAGAATTCGTGGTGGTTAATCATGCGACTCAGAATTTCAGAAAATCTTCAATGTTTTTGTTAATACTTGACCAATTTGCATTTGGCTTGAATCAGAGAAGATGGACAGACATCACACATTAGATTGATGTGGTGGATTTTTGAAGAAAAAAAATCAGCTGATTAAAGTTATTGAAGATCAACCGAAATTTTGGTTGATTTCCAATAACTTTTTGATCAGTTGATTTTTCAAAAATCCTTGACGTCCAGCTGATTCCTGGTACTTTCTCACCTTCTCTGCTTCAAATCGAATTCAAGTTGGTCAAGTACATGTCTTAACAAAATATTGATGATTTTCTGAAATTTTTAGTCACAAGATTAACCACTGTGTAAAGGGAGAGTCAAGAAATAAAGACTTGAAATGAAGAGAAATAGAGACTTATTTGGTGATTTTATTAAGATGATCTTTATCACTGAATATAACTCATTTTACAAAGTATTTCTGTCTTTAAAGTGGTGGTTGTTATAAACACATTGTTACTTTATGTAAAAGAAACAGAATTTCAACATGAAAATGGCAAGGACGTGAAGACTTAGATCTTAGAGAACATTATGATTAATCCATTCCCAAACAGCAATGCTTTGCTATAAATGAAATAATCGGGCATTGGCAAAGAAATTCTTCCAGATGTCAACAATTCATGTGGTTTTGGGAAACAGAAAATTAACATATGTATGCAAATCAAAATGTTACTGTGCTCTGATATCGTTGCGAAGTCATATGTCATTTCGTCATCTTTTCATGATATTTGTTTGATGTAAGATATATGTACATGTTAGTGGATATTTTTAATTCAAGAATGAATGTGTGATTAAAGTGTGAAAATTGACCTTTCCTTATGTAATACAAATGTGTTTAATTTTGGATGGATTTCCTTTCAATACATTTAAAGTTTAAAAGAAATGACTTCGATCCAGTCTGAAGTCAAAGAATGGAAGGGCAAAAAGTGACAGTTAAAGAATATCGCTAGATACCTTTTAGGTAATAGTGTTTTCATGTGATAGGTTGTGTATTTTTATTCCTCTTATAGGTTCATGAAGTCTTAAACATTGTCAATATCACAGAAACTAACATTTAAGGTTGTCTACCCCTAATGAGACGCGCGCAACATCATGGGATGTCTTTAACATTCGTTACGTTTCCTAATCTATTTTGGCGACCTCATGAACAGTAGGCGGTAGAATGTTCAACTGCAGATTTAACTGCAGACTGTTTTTGCCGTAACCCAAATAGTTATAACGTTGCATGAATCTCATAAGGGATGAACTACCTTTACCCTTTCCCAAACGGCAAAATTTTAGGGTGATCCACTTCAAAAACTGCCACAAATGACCAAATGGAAGTTATTAAAGATAGAATTTGTGTAAAATATGACATAGAAAATATTGAGGCAAAAGGAGAAACAGCTGGTTATCAGCAGTTTTTAGCTCCACTGGCCTTCAGGCCAGCGGGCTATTGTCATGGCGCTGTGTCCGTCGTGCGTGCGTGCGTCCGTCCGTCCGGTCGTCAACTTTTTCTTTAAAAATCTTCTCCTCAGAAACTACTGGATGGATTTCAATCAAATTTCACAGGAATGATCCTTAGGTCGTCCTCTATCAGATTCCTTCAATTAATTCTGATTGAACCAGAAAGTCTTGAGTTATCTGCCCTTGAATTAAAAAAAATGGCTATTTTGACTTTGTTTTCACTCTAGCCACTACAAATATTGATCAATTAAGACAAAACTTGGTCAGAACGTTGGTGCTGATAAGATTTTGCCTGAGTGCAATTTTCAGCTTGATCTTAATATTACGTCTTGAGTTATGTGCCCTTGAAATTGGCAAAATTACCATTTTTGACCTTATTTTTACTCAAACAACCATAAATCTAAACCAATCAACACGAAACTTTCATGTTATCTTACTGGCCATAAGATCTTGCATGGATGTAATTTTCATCTTTATAGGAATCTTAAATCATGATTTATTTGCCCTTGAATTTGACCAAATTGCTGTTTTCGACTTTGATTTTACACTCTTTACATCCACGAATATTGGGCAATCAGGTCAAAACTTTAACAAGTTGTGAATTAAGATCTTGCTTTAGTGTGATTCTTAGCTAGATAGGGATATAAACTTCTCAGTTATAATTTGCCTTTCAATTTGACAAAATTGCTAATTGTGACTGTTTTCACTCTAATAGCCAAACTCACCTTAATAAAGACAAAGCTTGATAACCAATATATCTTATATGAATTTATTTTTAGCTTTCTAGTACTTTGTAATTGCTTCAAGAGCAACAAGTATTGAAAAATCTAGTCAAAACTTGGACTTGATATTACAAGAAATTCAGGTTCGAGTAGCCATTTGCATTAATTTTGGAATAGGGTTTTCCCTGAATCTATTTTTAGCTCAAAATCTATTTTTAGAAATATGAAATATTTTGGAGTTATCAATGGTCTGTTAATTTAGATCTGTTTGGGGGAAGGAAAATTTTAATTGCTAGTATCATCCTAAGGTGGAATACTCTCCCATTTCTTTTTACCCTTTCTCAAATGGCAAACATATAGTTTTACTTTCTTTGCTTCAAGAACCACACATTTTGACCAATCTAGTTTTGTAACTTTCTTTTTGCTCTAAGAAACACAAGCATTTAACAATCTAATCAAAACTTGGATTAAATATTACATGAAATTCAGGCCTGTGGAGCGACTCAAGACCTTCAGGTCTTCTAGTTTCTTTTGTTTCAATGTTTTCCCAAGCCTTTTTTAATAGGGACGTTAAATCCAGGTCTTGTTTGGGAAAGGGTTAGATCTCATAATGCAATTAAACATATTGATTTGAGAATGTTTTTGCAGCTAGAAAAAATAGTGATACCGGTACATGCAATTTCTACTCTTCCATAACATCTCTTTATTTACTATCATATTATGAAGAAGAATGACCTATAGGTTTTCCATCCAGCATTAGATACCAAACACTTTATGCAACTTTGGGCATCATCTTTGGCAACGGAAACTGACGAGGGATATCCCTCGTCAATTTCCGTTGCCATGGATGACGCCCGGAATTTGAAGGGGAATCTGTATTTTAGAATCTGTATACCATCGACAATTTCCATTGCCTTAGATGACACCCAAAGTCTCATTAAGTGTTCCATATCTAATGATGGATTGAATACCTTAAAATCACTTTGTATCAGTCGAAATGTTGGTGAAGAGTTTCGTAACAGATATAAAGTATAAAAAAATATTGTAAAGAAAGTTGTATTTATTCGTCGAAATTCATCAGATCATTGTCACATTTTTGTAACAAAAATAATAAAATATGTACATAAACAAATATTCAGATAATCGTCTGTTCTTGCATAACCCTTTTCTTTTCCCAAACAGCAAAATTTTACGATGGTCCATTGTGAAAACTGATGCTATCAACGAAATAAGTGTTCATTTGGTTGGTAATAAAACACGAAATTTTTTCAGGCAAATGAAGAAATGCAGCAGTTGTATCAATGTTTTCGCAAGCATTTACAAAGAAGGATGTCAAAACTAGGTTGTGTTTGAGAATTGGGTAATGAATGCGATATTCTCACTCAAAAATTAATTTGTGCCAAGTCCCAAATAGCATAACGCTGCTTTCTTCGAAAACCACGTATCTGCAGCTTAAAACAAGCTGCAGATACGAGGTTTACGTAGAAAAGCGACGATACTCCTTTCCAAAATAAGATCTGTTTTGACGTTCCAAAGAGAAGAGGTTTTAAGAAATCGTTAAGGCAAAAGATAAAAGGCTGACAAAAACAACATTTTCCCTCAATATTTTCTACCTAAATGTATTAAAGGTCGGGATATCTGAAGCGGTTTTCAAATTCCTTCACCCTTTCCCAAACAAGACCTGTTTTTGACGTCCCTATTAGAATTGGTTTGGGAAAACATTGAGACAAAAGAAGAAAATTCTGATAACCAGCATTTTCTCCTTTTGCCTCAATATTTTCTATGCTATATTTTACACAAATCCTGTCTCTATTGACAACCATTTTGACATCTCCAGCTGCTTTTACTTGGAAGAGTCCATTTTTAGCCCCACTGGCCTGAAAGTAGCCTGGGTTCAGTCGTCAATATACAATTTGGTCAATAAGATAGCGCATAAAAAATCAATACCCGTTAGATATCGCGGCATCCGTTTTTGATCGTGTTGATATTGACGCCTGGGGACAAGCACGGTATTTTCCAATGATAAGCCGATAAACCGATTGATCTATTTTTAGACGTATAACCTATTTAAAGCCTGTCGTTTTAAAACGAGGCTCGATACTATATTGGAATGAATTACGTTTGAAATATTGAGAGATAATTAAATTTCTGCAAATTCTAGCATTTTCTCATTATTTTCCAAGAATGTTTCCAATGTGCTTCTTTAGTTTTGGTTGTCAAAATCACATATTCATTGTCAGGTAAAATTTGGTTTTGCACGGATGAATAGATTTTTAAGAATGCAATTGGGGGACAATGGTTTTTATGTGAGCCATGGCAAATCCAATGCGGATAGATTAACCATTCCCAAACTGCATATACCGGTATTTTTTCTGTAACAATTACAAAAAAAGTTTTTAAGGAACAGGCACGACTTTTGTTTGGTTTATATCGACACAAAATGATTGTTTTAAAGCTCAACAGTGAACTACCCTAAAGCTTGGATGGAACCCTTGCAAACGATTTTTATTCTGTCTTCTTCTTTTCCTTTTTATTTATTTTCTTTTATTCGAACATAAATTCGTTTAACTATTAAATTCCTTCAAACTTACAACAGTAGGAGAAATTAATGTTGTTTGAAATTCTATTATACATGAAAAACTATGAAATATGTTATGTTCCATTTCTTACTATTGTCTGATACAAAATGTAAATAAAATGGTCGAGAGAAAAATGAAAAATTATTATGACGCAATTTGACAAATAGTTAATAAATATTTCGAGAAATGGGTGTTTTTTATGTAAAAACTAACTCATCAATGGGCCATTTAAACTATTTAATCATTTCCCGAACATGACCTTTCCAATAGAAAAGGCTGGGAAGATATTTCGATACTAACAGTTTTTAGCTCCACTGGCCGAAGGCCAGCGGGGCTTATGTCATGGCCCTGTGTCCGTCGTCCGTGCGTCCGTCCGTCCGTCCGTCCGTCCGTGCGTAAACAATTTTCAAACATCTTCTTCTCCAAAACTACTGGACCAATTTCAACCAAACTTCACACGAATCATCCTTGCATGAATCTCTACCAAATTCCTTCAAAAGATTAAAATCCGTGCAGAACTTGAATTTTAATTAATTTAATTGATTTAAATTTTCGAAAAATCTTGAAAAATTCTTCTTCTCCAAAGCTACTGGACCAATTTCAACCAAACTTCACAGAAATCTTCCTTGCATGAATCTCTACCAAATTCCTTCAAAAGATTAAAATCCGTGCAGAACTTGAATTTTAATTAATTTAATTGATTTAAATTTTCGAAAAATCTTGAAAAATTCTTCTTCTCTAAAACTACTGGACCAATTTCAACCAAACTTCACAGAAATCTTCCTTGTATGAATCTCTTCTTAATTCCTTCAAAAAGATAAATTCTGTTTATAACTTGAATTTTGATTAATTTAATTAATTTAAATTTTCGAAAAATCTTTAAAAATTCTTCTTCTCCAAAACTACTGGACCAATTTCAATCAAACTTCACAGAAATCTTCCTTGTATGAATCTCTTCTTAATTCCTTCAAAAAGATAAATTCTGTGTATAACTTAAATTTTAATTAATTTGATTAAATTAAATTTTCGAAAAATCTTTAAAAATTCTTCTTCTCCAAAACTACTGGACCAATTTCAACCAAGCTTTACAGAAAGGATCCTTGCATGAATCTCTTGAATCTCTTCTTAATACTTTCAAAAAAATAAATTCTTTGTTGAACTTTAATTTTGATTAATTAAATTAAATTAAATTTTCGAAAAATCTTCTTTTCCAAAACTACTTGACCAATTTTAACCAAACATCACACGAATCTTCCTTGCATGAATCTCCTCTAAATTCGTCAAAAAAAAAAAAAATCTGTGTAGAACTTAAATTTTAATAAATTTAATTAAATTGAATTTTCGAAAAATTGTTAAAAAATCTTCTTCTCCAAAACTGCAGGACCAATTTCAACCAAACTTCACTGGAATCTTCCTTGCATGAGTCTCTTCCAAATTCATTCATGATGGGATGAAAAGCTTGGCCGCTGTGGGCTAGGCTTATTTTTCGCTATATGAAACATAGTGTTATTTTAAGAAAATTTTAAAAACTTTTCTGCTCCTTAATCATTCATTGGATTTCATTCTGGCGTAGCATGAATCTTCTTTGGATATACCTCTATTGTATTCCTTGAAGAATTTCGTAGTCTGAATGTCTAAAAGCCAGTGGAGCGATACAGGGCCATCTTGGCCCTCTTGTCTCCTTTTGTTTGAGTATTTTCTTGCATTATTTTAAACAAATCCTACCTTTATCATCACAAATTTTGTCGCCTGCAAGCATCTTCTAAAATGGGAGTCTAAATTGCGGTCGTTTGTTAAGGTGTAAATTGGTGGATAAGATAACAGACTGATAAGAAGAGGTGTTATATGTGTTATTGTCTACTGTAAGTGTGTCACACTAACCCATTCCCACATATTGACGCCTTTGAGACCCGACATGATAAAGCTTTTTGAAAACATTGTGGACAATGAAGAAATTGCTTGTGGCACATAACTTCTTAATTTCTCGCAATTTTTTCTCCAAAAAGAAAAAAAAAAAGTTACATATCATTAAATGATTTACTTGAAAATGTCGTCTGCAACATCTAGAATTTAGACAAGATTGAAACTTTGTTTTCTGGTTATTAGTCAGCCCTTCGACTGCTCCAATTTGAAAACGCTGCAAAACCAGAAACTGTTGTTGATAAAGACGGCATTTGTACACAGAAAGAAAATATTGAGATGAAAGGAGAAAACTGATGGTAATATTAAGTTTCTGTTTTTTTTTCTTCTTTTTTAGATCACCCGTTTCCATTATGGTCTTTTTCGGGAAAGGGCAAACCCTTTCTCAAACAAGACCTGGTTTCAACGTGTTTAATTGAAAAGGCTTGTGGAAACATTAAAGCGAAAGAAGAAATGTTGATAAACAGCAATTTCCCCTTTTGCCTCAGTTTTTTCTCAGCTTCTTGGTTCACAAATCCTTTTCTGTTCAACATCCCTTTCTGCAGCATTCAAAATAAAGCGGTCAAAATGTTTGCCGTTTTTAAAAGGGTTAAGCGACCGACACCGTAGGATTTATAGCCAACCGTTTAACCCTTAGCAATAACAGTTTACCAAAAAGATATAAAATCCAATAATTGCTGAATTGTGCAATATTTGTTAGCCTAATTAGAATTATCTTGAAAAAGACAGGTACCCGATTTCCATGAAGAAATACGGGTACCAGTCTAGTCCATGGGGATTTCTGTTACTAAATATAGCACTAGATAATTATCTGGACGAGTTACCGTTCGTGAAATTACCCCCAAAAATTGTGAAAAAAGCAGATGGCGCTTTTGCTTGACCCCAGACTGATCTTTGGACCGGAGAAAGTAAAGGAGGGAAAAATGATCAGTCTGGAACCCAGTCTAGCCTGAAAGGGCTATTGTCATGGCGGTGTGACCGCCGTGCGTGCGTGCATCCGGTCGTCAACTTTTTATTAAAAAATCTTCTCCTCAGAAACTACATGATGGATTTCAATCAAACTTCACATGAATGATCCTTGAGTGACCCTCTATCAGATTCCTTCAAAGAATTCTGATTGGACCATAAAGGCTGGAGTTATCTGCCCTTGAATGTTAAAAATGGCCGTTTTGGGTTTGTTTTCACTCTCACAACTACAAATAACAAAACTTGGACAGAATGTTGGTGACTTTAAGATCTTGGAAAGAGTGTAATTTTCATTTAGATCTGAATTTTTAGCTCCACTGGCCGAAGGCCAGTGGGGCTTATGTCATGGCCCTGTGTCCATCGTGCGTCCGTGCGTGCGTCCGTGCGTAAACTTTTTCTTTAAACATCTTCTTCTCCAAAACTGCTGGACCAATTTCAACCAAACTTCACAGGAATCTTCCTTGTATGAACCTCTTCCAAATTCCTTAAAAAAAATAAATTCCATGCAGAACTTGAATTTTAATTAATTAAATTAAATTTTCGAAAAATCTTTAAAAATTTTCTTTTCCAAAACTATTGGACCAATTTAAACTAAACTACACAGGTATCTTCCTTACATGAAGCTCTTTCAAATTCCTTCAAAAAAATAAATTCCGTGCAGAACTTGAATTTTAATTAAATAAATTAAATTAAATTTTCGAAAAATCTTTAAAAATTCTTCTTCTCCAAAACTACTGGACTAATTTCAACCAAACTTCACAGAAATCTTCCTTGCATAAATCTCTACCAAATTCCTTCAAAAGAATAAAATCCGTGCAGAACTTGAATTTTAATTAATTTAATTGATTTAAATTTTCGAAAAATCTTTGAAAAAATTTTCTTCTCCAAAACAACTTGACCAATTTCAACCAAACTCTACAGAAATGTTCCTTGCATTAATCTCTTCTTAGTTCCTTCAAAAAAAAAAATTCTATGTACAACTTAAATTTTTATTAATTTAATTGAATTAAATTTTCGAAAAATCTTTAAAAATTCATGTTCTCCAAAACTACTGGACCAATTTCAACCAAACTTTACAGAAATGTTCCTTGAATTAATCTCTTCTTAATTTTTCAAAAAAAAAAGAAAAATTCTATGTAGAACTTAAATTTTGATTATTGAAATTAAATTAAATTTTCGAAAAATCTTCTTTTCCAAAACTACTGGAACAATTTTAACCAAACTTCACATGAATCTTCCTTGCATTTATCTCCTCTAAATTCCTTTAAAAAAATTATTTCCATAAAATTCAATTAAATTTAATTATCAAAAAATTATTAAACAATCCTCATCTCCAAAACTACAGGACCAATTTCAACCAAACTTCACAGGAATCTTCCTTGCATGAATCTCTTCAAAATTCCTTCATGTTCGGATGAAAAGCTTGGTTGGCTTGGCTTTTTTTTTTTGCTATATGAAACAGTGAAATTTTAAGAAATGTCTTAAAAACATTTCTGCTCCTTAATCACTTTCTGGTGTAGCATGAATCTTCTTTGAATAGACCTCTATTGTATTCCTTAAAGAAATTTGTAGTCTAAATGTCTAAAAGCCAGTGGAGCGATACAGGGCCATCTTGGCCCTCTTGTTCATCTTGAGTTATGTGCCCTTGAAATTTACAAAATTGCCATTTTTCGACCTTGCTTTTTACTCTAAAAACCATAAACAATAACCAAATCAACACAAAACTTTAATTACATCTTTCTGACAATAAGACCTTATATAAGTGTAATTTTTAGCCTTATTGGACAAGAAAATCCTTAGTTATCTGCCCCTAAATTTGACAAAATTACCATTTTCAATGTTGTTTTCACTCAAACAACGTCAAATATTGACTGATCAAGATAAAACTTGGACACTATATTGTTGACCTTAAGATCTCAGATATCTGATTGAACTGGAAAGTTTAGAATTATCTGCACTTGAATTTGACAAAATCACAGCATTTGTTTGACTGAAGTATATTATTGTCAGAATATATCAATATCAAGGGAGGTAACTAATATAAGCCCAAGGTATTTGCTTATTGAGTTGTCCTTGTTTTTAAGTCTAATATGTGAACTAGAATTTGCGTTGTAAAGATTTCAAGAAATTCTGGCCTGTGGAGCGACTCAAGACCTTCAGGTCTTCTAGTTTGTCGTTTGGGAAAGAGTTAAATCCTGTTGATTTTGAAAGGATAAAATATCGACATCACGAGGATTCTAAGTGTGTACTATGATTAAACAAAAAGATTTATTCTGGAAAGAAACAAAAATATTGTAATAAAAAAGAGTAAAATTTTTATCATGACAAGAAAGTGTTTTATATAGCAGTTCTTGTCAAGATAAAAATCGAGCAATCACTAAAGACGTTAGAATACATGCCAATTCAGGAGACATTCAGACGTGCGCAAAATTGAGTTTAAGATTGATTTAAGGCGGCTATTAACGATAGCCGTAAAGCTTATTGATATATTGTTTCCGTCGCTTGGAAACTTAATATGAATTAGTTTATGCCGAGAGGGACGCTGGAATGATTGCCCGGTAGAATTTATTCAAAACCACAGACTTGTGAATTGTCAGGAGAAAATGGCCCTCGGTAATGGATAAAACATTTGTCGTTTTTAGCTCCACTGGCCTTCAGGCCAGCGGGCTATTGTCATGGCGCTGTGTCCGTCGTGCGTGCGTGCGTGCGTGCGTCCGTCCGTCCGTCCGTCCGGTCGTCAACTTTTTCTTTAAAAATCTTCTTCTCAGAAACTACTGGATGGATTTCAATCAAACTTCACAGGAATGATCCTTAGGTGGTCCTCTCTCAGATTCCTTCAATTAATTCTGATTGAACTAGAAAGTCTTGAGTTATCTGCCCTTGAATTAAAAAATGGCTATTTTGACTTTGTTTTCACTCTAGCTACTACAAATATTGATCAATCAAGACAAAACGTAGTCAGAATGTTTTTGCTGATAAGATTTTGCCTGGGTGCAATTTTCAGCTTGATCTGAATATTACGCCTTGAGTTATGTGCCCTTGAAATTGGCAAAATTACCATTTTTGACCTTATTTTTACTCAAACAACCATAAATATCCACCAATCAACACGAAACTTTCACATTATCTTACTGGCTATAAGATCTTGCATGGATGTAATTTTCAGCTTCATAAGAATCTTAAATCATGATTTATTTGCCCTTGAATTTGACCAAATTTCTGTTTTCGACTTTGATTTTACACTCTTTACATCCACAAATATTGAGCAATCAGGTCAAAACTTAAACAAGATGTAGGTGAAGTTAAGATCTTGCTTTAGTGTGATTCTTAGCTAAATAGGGATATAAACTTCTCAGTTATATGCGTTTCGATTTGACAAAATTGCTAATTGTGGCTTTGTTTTCACTCTAACAGCCAAACTCACTCTTATAAAGACAAAGCTTGCAATGGTAACCAATAGATCTTATATGAATATATCATCAGCTTTCTAGTTACTTTGTAATTGCTTTAAGAGCAACAAGTACTGAAAAATCTAGTCAAAACTTGGACTTGATATTACAAGAAATTCAGATTTGATTAGTTATTTGTATTAATTTTGGAAAAGGGTTTTCCATGAATCTATTTTAGCTCAAAATCTATTTTTAGAAATATGAAATATTTTGGAGTAATCAATGGTCTGTTAATTTAGATCTGTTTGGAGGAAGCAACATTTTAATTGCTAGTATCATCCTAAGCTGGAATACTCTCCCATTTCTTTTTACCCTTTCTCAAATGGCAAACATATAGTTTTACTTTCTTTGCTTAAAGAACCACATATTTTGATCAATCTAGTTTTGTAACTTTATTTTTGCTCTATGAAATACAAGCATTGAACAATCTAATCAAAACTTGGATTAAATATTACATGAAATTCAGGCCTGTGGAGCGACTCAAGACCTTCAGGTCTTCTAGTTCTACAAAAACCTTGTAACTGCAGCTTAAAACAAGCTGCAGTTACAAGGTTTTGAAGAAAAGCAACGTAATGTTCACTTGCATGGTAGAATTTATTCAAAATCGCAGACTTGTGGAATAGTCAGGAGAAAATGATTGCTCTCGGTAATGGATAATGGATTTGTCGTTTTTCTACAAAAACCTCGTAACTGCAGCTTAAAACAAGCTGCAGATACACGGTTTCTGTTGAAAAGCAATGATATATTGTTTCCGTCGCTTGAAAACTCAATATGAATTAGTTTATGCCGAGAGGGACGTTGGAATGATTTTTTCGGTAAAATCAGTACAACGTTCAGTACAAGCGTAATCAGGATAGCGCATCATTACGAACCTGACGTATTTTAACCCTTTTCCAAACAGCAAAATTTCAGGTTAATCCATTTGGGAAGATGCAGCAGACGACGAAAGGGGATTTAAATCAAGATATAATTTGTGTAAAATACAGGGTTGAAAATTGAGGTAAAATGAGAAAATGCTGATTTTCAATATTTTCTTCTTTTTGCTTCAATATTTTCGCGAGCCTTTTCTAATATGGACGTCATAACTAGGTCTTGTTTGGGAAAGGTTTAAAAAAAGACAGTTTGGTCTCCAAGGTTTTTTGATGAATCATGGATAACGTCTCAGAAAGATTGAACAACTTGTAGTTCGGAAAGCCAACGTGTCTCACTTGATTAGCATTGTGTAAAAACAAGAATTTGAATTACTTCTTCATGTCTTTAACCCTTTCCCAAACGAGACCTAATTTTGACGTTTATATAAGACAATTCTTGAGAAAACATTGAGACAAAAGAAGGAAATGCTGATAATCAGCATCACCTCATTTTGCCAGAACGTTTTCTTTGCTATAATATTCACAAATTCAATCCATTTTGTGCATACATTTTGTCGTTTGCAGCAGCTTTCAAATTAGGCAACCCTTAAATTTTGCCGTTTTGAAAAGGGTTAGTCAATGTCTTCAAATTAAACAACAACTTAAGTCTCTCAGATAAATCGGGGATAACGTCTCTTAAAGATTGCACAACGTGTAACTCGGAAAGCCAACATCTCTCACTTGATTAAAATAGTGTAAAAACAAGAATTATATTTTTTCTTCATACAAAATAATGAAACAACAGTGTCAGCATGGTTTTGTCGAGGATTTGTCTTATCTCTGAAGACATTGCGTCTCCGGTGATTTTTTCTTTTTCTGAAACAGGGGTTCTATTTTCTAGAAGATTGAAAAGTTTTAAATTTGAAGTGCGAAATCGTCTCACTTGATTAGCGCTGTGTAAAAACAAGAATTGGAAGTATTTCTTTATACAACCTAATGAAACAACTACATGTGCGAGAATGCTGTTGTCGAGGAATTCTCTAATCTGGAAAAAAAAAAACAATTTGTCTCTGGTGATTTTTCTATGAAACATCAGTTATATATCTAGAAGATTGAAAGGTTTTTAATTTGAAGTGCGAACATTTCTGACTTCATTTGCGTTGTTTAAAAAATTAATTTGAACAATGTCGTCATACAAACAGAGCCAGGTGTACAAATTGCTTTATTGGCTTTTCAAAATGCAAAATATCGGGTTTTTTTTGTGCATGTTATGACGTCGCGCACGGTATTGCGACCAAATTATATAACGTCAAAATATAAGAAAACGTTGCACGTAAACGTTGCGCGTAACGAACATTCCTTTGTTATCCATGTTTTCTTTTTCCTTGTATTGTGAGGAAAGTCAATCAGCATCGTTTATTAATTATTTCCTAAAACAGGAGTATAAACAAATAACAAAATACATGCAAATTAATTTCTGGATTATAATTTGTGTTTAACAATGAAACTCTTTACCTTGTTTGTGAATACTCGTTCAAGTCATTCGTGTATTTCCGCGATATTCAAAACGCGGGCGATATTTGATTTTATTATATAGATTTTGAAAGTAAATCTGTTTAAAAGATATTTTGTTATTACTTTTTCGCAGCATAAAAATCAGATCTTTCATCATACAGGGGAATTAGTCTTGTGTCTGTGTGATTCCTGTTGTCTGTGTGATATATGCTTATTACGCGTCGTAAATATTGTACCATATTGATGCGTTTATTTTGTTTAAAAAAAGAAAGGGAAAAATAACTCTTATAGCTTGAAATTTATCAAACTTGTATATGAAACAACAATTCTAAGGACCTACTTGTAAAATATCTTTGAAGGTGGAAATAGGAAATACAGGCCTTGTCATACAAAGCGAATATTGTGTGATTCATGTAATCACGAGGGAATAATTTGAAAGAGACACGCGAAGAAACTTTAACATTTTAGTCGACGAGAGAAAGCAAAAGACTTTACATTTGATCATAACCGATGTCTTTAATGTTTGTTATAGATTCTCCCAATTATTCAGATATTTTTTATCAATACATCAAGGATCATTCGCTTTAACGTCGACATGCAACGTCAATTTTGACGTAAATTTAAGGGGGTGGACATTTCTGTTTTACCTGGGAAAAATTCTGGCGTTTCTCCTATATTGATGATACGTATCTACATGATACACCATTTTAAAGATATTGAAATGAACTAACTTGTATTCGAAATATCAATGCTCATAATTTGACGGATTACAAAATATTCACGTCGAAAGGCGCACTAAAACATTTTTGTTCGAAAAATGCAGGGGGTGGACATTTCTGTTTTACCTGGGAGAATTCTAATTAAGACATGAAAACGGCGTAATAGATAGTTCATATTTCATACATACATTGTCCTTATGTTGAACTTGATTATGCAAGAAGTTTGAATGAAAGTAATACGTCTGTATTTATTTCAAAGACTGTGAAAAATCGAATTCCAGTGTAAAATTGCGGGAAATGGCTCACGTCACGCGCCAGTGCGAGCTTTATTTTTCATTATACTGACTTTAATATTTGCTTATATTTTATAATAAACATATCTAATGATAGATAATAGGATAAACAAACGTAAAGTAATATTTTTAAATAAGTTTTTACGTCGCAAATATAAGTTTTGCTCGGAGTAATCAAATTCTTCGATTTTTTATGTTATACGTCAGGCTTTGAAACGGGTGTTTTTTTTCATTAAATTTTAACCGAAATTCGGGACTTTCCGGTGTTTCAGGTCCATGTAAAACTGCATGCAGACAGGTTCATGTATACAGAAACAGTTTCTAACAAGAAAAAGATTCTCACTTAAATATGTTTCTTTAACTAGCGCAGCTTTCATTGATGATCCGGATTTTTCACGACTGGTCGCAATAACGTGCGCGAAGTCTATTTATACTCATTAGGCGTTTGCGATATAACATCTTCCTCTTCCAGAAGAACACGTCATAGAAGAGACTAAGTCACGTGATAGAAGACAAGCAGAAGACAGAAGGCCAAAAATAAATCGAACATGTCTTGAAAACGGAAGTGGCTTTTCTATCGAAAAGCTCTTCAAAAAGGAGGAAATTAGAATGGCCAGCTCCAATTCGGTAGACTGGATACCCTTCCTGATACTACTACGTTGTACTGATAAAGGCACTTCTTCTTCAAAAGCACAAGTTTTGTTCTCGTTTTGATCCCAAAACTAAAATCTGTACTTTGTAACTAAAGACGCTCTCATGTTGCCGACCACGTGACATCTTCCGTCTTCCGTCTTCTGCTCAAAAATGGAAGAGCTAGAAGAGCTTCCAGAAATAGAAGATGCCCGTTCGATTTAGTCGGAAGTGCTTGTCACGTGACTCTTCTGATTTCAGAAGAGCTACAACGAACAGAATTTATAGTCTTCTTCTTCCGGAAGACCAATTTTGGCCTAAATCGCACGCGGCTATTGGAATCGTTTCTACTTGAGTGACTTGACAATTATGGCAGATTTGGTGATAGTTATAAAGGTTTTTCTCTCTAACCCATTACCAGATGGCAAAATTTTAGACTGGCCTTTTAAAGATGTTGCAGACGACAATTTCAAGTAAATGAAATATAATTTACTTTGGTCTTTCTGTGTAGAAAACATTGTGGGAAATGAAGAAATTGCATGTCACAAGCTATTTCTTCATTTCCCACAATATTTTCCAAAGAATTTATCTTTAGGGGAGTCAAAAAGTGGCATTGTGTGGCAAAGGGTTAAGCAGTGTAGCACATAATTGAGGGGTTTTCCATCGTAAGGATAACCGATTTTTTCACTAGATGAATCCGATTGTATTAGACCTGATACAATTCAAGTAATCACTCAAGTAGAATAGAGTACATGCGTGTCAACGAGATAAACCCAACGGTGTGGAATTAAATTCTTGTAGAAACCGGGACACAATAAAGAACGCGAATTTTTATTAAAATTGACAAAGTTTTGCAGTCAACAAAGCACAAGATCAGCCTACACATACTAGCACTCTGATCTTATTCTACACTGCCTGTGGGTACTTATTTAGCAAAATCCTATTATTACTAAATGAATCAGATTGTATTAATTAGACCTGATACAATTCAAGTTATTAATCAAGTAGATAGAGTGCATGCGTGTCAACGAGATAAACCCGACGGCGTGGAATTCAATCGATGCTTTTCAACGAAAAACTCGTAACTGCAGCTTGTTTTTAGCTGCAGTTACGTGATTTTCGTTGAAAAGCGACGAAATTCGTGCAGTGTCGGGGCGCGTGAAAGATAGGCTACCCCATTTAACAATGGATAAACTTTCGGCAGTCAGCATACAACCAAATTCAGTCTGCATATACTTGCAGTCTGACCTTATTCTACACTGTCTCTGCGTATTGATTCAGCACGATAGGGGTTAAGAAAGCACAAAACAACTCTGTTTGTCATTAGACGAAGTCGATTATATACTAAGCAAAACAATTGAAGGATATTAAAATTCTACAGCTATTTTAGAAAATTTGATACAATATTATATAATCAAAGCGCTGAAAGCGCTGAAGGCCTTGAAGAATTTGAACACATGCAGATTATTGGTATGAGAAAGTTTAAATATTCTTCAACTTCAGCAATAATCAAAGCGCTGAAAGTGCTGAAGGCCTGGAAAGTGTACGAAAAATAACAAGAGTAACATTTTAATCTTTTATTTTCTTTTGAAGAAGTTTCGAACAAATTTGAACACATGCAGATTTTTGGTATAAAACAAAAGTAAAATGAACAGAAATCATCTGTATGGTATGAAACAAAAGTAAAATGAACAGAAATCATCTGTACTGGATGACCACTAGAATCATGGGGGCCAAATTATCAAGGATCAGGTAAGAAGGATTTCGATTGCAGATCTATCCTTTTTATTTATTGCATGATCAATTCCTGTCCAAATTGTGTTAACAATAAATCTGCGACCAAAAGCGGTCTTAAGACCATGAATAATTTGGGCCCTGCCCCCTGGTTAATAAATCATCGAAACACAATAGCATATTATCAGAACATTATATAAAAAATAAGTGCATGTCGTTCTTTAAACCCTTTATCATTCCATTACCAAACGGCAAAATTTTAGACTTGACCAAATTCAAAGATGTTGCAGACGACAATTTCAAGTAATTACTAAATATAATTTCACATTTTTTCACAATGTTTTTTTCAAACCCATTATCTCTAGGGGAGTCAAAAACAGTCATTATGTGGGAATGGGTTAATAAATCTGTTATTATTTTGCTGCTGAAGCTAGAAGTTTTTTTTTAAATTTCCCTTTGTGGGCATTTTCGTATGTTGAAAAAGACATGTTTTGGTTAAATTTCAATTATAACATGCAGGTCAAAACATATAAGAGAACATGAAATATCATGGAAACACAATAGCAAATTATCTTGACATTATATAAAAATATGCGAGCAAAACTAATTATATACAAGAGGGCCATGATGGCCCTATATCGCTCACCTGAGTTTCCGATTCTACAGACAAGTATAGTCTGGTCTTGGATTGGATACAGTTTGGTAGGTCATTTATATAGACTAAGAAAAGACATGGACAGAGCACTGAACCCTGAGGGACGCCTAAGAGAACTGGTAGAGTAGTTGATGAGTGATCATCAATACCTACTCTTTGAGAACGATCCTTTTAGAAGGATTATATCCATCTTGAGATCAGTGGAAGGACACCCAGCTTATTCAATTTGGATATTTAATTGCTGTGATCAACCTTCTTCTTCTTCCGGTTTAGGTCAGGGTTCTTCATAGAATGTATATTTGACCTACGATGGGATGAGACAATCACCTCTTCCATTGGTTATGTATAGCTAAAAGTCTATACGGTACAGTTAAAACTATGTACACCCATCAACCGGTTACTTGCTACTGGGTAGGGCCGCAGAATGCTGTGGTAGGGCGACCCTGAGCCCCTGAGCGTAGTAGCATCTGAGACGGCTATAGGGAGGTGGTTCCAAATCAAATGCCTTACTAAAATCCATTTCAAGTATATATCCGCTTGTTGACCATTTTCAAGATTGTCGTATGCTTCTTGGGTAAGGCTAATCGATTGAGATTCACAGGTATGTTTTGCTCTGAAGCCATGCTGGTACTGGCTAAGTAGATTATTCTTATCAAAGTGACCCATGATGTTTGTTATCAGGATGCGCGCCATAATTGTTGATGCTTTGCAGATTAAAGAGATTGGCCTATACTTGCTGGATTTATACTTTGGACAGCTTTTTATAGACGGGTGCTACTGTTTTACTTCTCTAATCTTTGGGGACAATACCTGTTTCTAGAGAAAGATTGGAGATGACCTTGACAATAGATCAACTGTATATCTTGTAATATTTCTTTACACCTCTGGTAAAATATGTTTTTTGGATAACAATGCGGCATAATTAGAAAATGTACGTTCTGCTCAGTATTTTTTTTTTGTGTGTGCTATATTGAGCACAATTTCCAAATTTATTAATGCCCATTATGTCGTCTGCATTAGCTTTGGAATTTGACAAGTCAAAAGTTTTTACATTTTGGAATGGGTGAGATAATGGTAAATTCCATATTTTATATCTTGTTCAAACAATCAAGATGAAGTAATGGATTGAATAACGATTTATTAAATGAAGTTAAAGCATTGCCGACAAATCGTGATGTTATTTCTATATATCTTCACAATATATCATTTAGAACCTTATTAAATCATAAATCTGCCTATTAAAACATAACTATCTAACACATACAAATACATAGATATATAAATAACAAATTTTTAAAACAGATTAAAGAATAACAAATCGTTACTATTACCTACGGTATTGGAAAACCAAATATTTCAAGTGTGTATCGGTAATCACTGACGCGTTCCGTGTGTTCCGGTAATTACTATGCGTTCCATGGTGTTCCGGTATTTCTATGGACCCAATAGTTCTTTCGCGGGGGAAAACGAACATTTACGGAAAATTTTGCAATGAACGAGTTTCTTTAAATATTAGAGGAACGTATGGTACTTTCGGACAGTTAAGTGATCGTCAGCCATTATTTAGATAGGTGAAGACAAAAACTGTATCTTATGTCACAATCAGAAAATTCTAAGCCTTTTCCCCGGCATCGGTAGGCCTAATGAGAAGTATTAAGCGTATAAAACCGGGTAGGAGGAAAACAAAATTAGTCATCAACGACAGGTTATTTCGGACACATCGGGTCTGATCGGACAGGCCGATAATCGAGCTAGATTTATTTCAAATAATTATGTTTGCACTTTTACGTAATTAATTTGGAACAATCTAAAATTTTGTTTGGAAAGGTTTTAGGTAAGGTAAAATACAAATGAACGATCTAAGATATTTATTGCACATCGAGTATTTCGTAAAAAAAAAATAAAAATTATACGCTGATGGCTGGAGTTGAACGTCGGTCCCCAGAGTTCTGAGACTTCGCCATTACCGCTCGACCACTGAACTTGCTGGACAACGTGTGACATAGAGTAGGTTATATATGAAGGCGAATGGATCCGCGCATAATATTATGTTGCAATCGATTTCTTGATTGTAAATATTTTACGATTTTAAATGCCTTTACTGCTATCAACGTATGTATTTACTTCTTTTGTAATGTACATGGGTCGAAATTTACAAAATCTGCATAAAGTAGTATAAATCTAGTCCAGTTCCGATTTACTTTTCATCGCGCAAGAACACTATATATCTGCGTTCAACGTTTTCACAAGATAAAAATTCAGCACGCCCTGAGAAAAATGACATGCTAAATTTGGCCTCTTCAAGGCCAAAAACCTAATGCTTTTTATTATAACATACATTCGCTCTCATATTTTATGCTGCCCTATTGAGTTGTGCTTCACTGGTCATGCCAAAATGGGACAATTTACCACATAGGGGCCAATTACCAAACTTACCGTGTTATTAACGTGTTGTTTTTCACATAAATTTTGCGTACTCTAAGATGCTTCATTGAGTAAATTAAAATGTACTTGCCTATAATCAATTCATTACAAAGAATTGAACGTTAATGGCTGACAGATCCGCAGCGCAGGCAGGCCGTTGGTCAATTGAACGTATGGAAACGTCAGGTTGACGTCGCTCGTAGATTTTGGATTTTGCAATGTGTATTCAGTCGATTACACAAACGGTATCACTGGACAGTCGTAAATATGAAACGGCGTGACAGGGGACGTAAGTAAACGACGTCTTTGGCTGGTGACAGTTACATTCTCAAGAATTCGTTACGTTTTAGGACTCCAAAGCTTTCCAAATTACTCCAGAATCTAACAGATGTGCGAGGGATAAGCCTTAGAATTCACTCTGTGATAAACGGATTAAATAATCATAGGCATTAATGCCAGTAGGCCGTTGACAGCTAACGCTTTGACATGACGACACTGACGCATGGACCAAAACCCATTTGAGATGGAACCAACAGCACCGGATGGCAGTGCTCATCACCAACCAAAGTTGGTTTCGGCGCCGCATGTTGACAGCAGAATTCGTGTTTTTCTCGATATAAGAAAGAGAGATAACACGAATGAAATATACCCAAATGTGACGCATATGGTGATGTGAGCGTTATGGCGTTGACGGGAATCTTACGTTATCTAGAGACAAACCTTTTCTTGCTAAATGACACTGACTGGCCAACATTACATTAACCACGTGATTGACTCGCATCCTTTAACTTTCAAACAGGAAAATAGAGATGAACATGCGTTCATTGACGTCAACGTAAACTTATTCGGTGTCGTTATTGTAAAACACCATCTTAAACAGATTTGGTTTCAATCCAAGGATCTGCTATCCTGCTCACAGAACCTTTATCCAATCGAGCATGATTGAAACACGTTGGTTTGACGTCTATATCACCACCAACAACAACCGACCAACCCGGCTTATTCCAACATGGACGTATTCGGAAATGGAATACTCTACCACAACATGTGCTAATTCAATCTGCGATTAATTTGCGAGGTACTGATAAGGCTTGAGTCGACTTCCAGGGTGAAAATATCCGTTATTCCTGACGTGTGACTTTTCGGTTGTAGGGTACCAGCGCTTAACCGGATATTGTAGGGAAACCGGAAACGATTGCTTTGCTTTATGTTTTTGATTTTCAAGATTGGACATTGATATGAAGTTATTTGTAATTTTTTGTTCGAATATATGCCTTTGTTAATTTTTACAAATAGTACAATTTGAATATCCTTCAATTGTTTTGCTTAGTATATTACCCCTAATACAATTCAAGTAATCACTCAATGAGATAGAGTACATGCGTGTCAACGAGATAAACCCGACGACGCGGAATTTAATTCTTGTAGAAACCGGGACACAATAAAGAAAACGCATTTATTGTTAAATTGACAAAATTTTGCAGTAAACATAGAACAATATCAGCCTACACATACATGTACTTGCACTCTGGTCTTATTATATACTGCATGTGGGTACTTATCTAACAAAGTAATTTTTTTACTAAATGAAGTTGATTGTATTTGACCCGATACAAAAGTAATCACTCAAGGAGATAGAGTACATGTATGTCAAAGAGATAAAACTAACGGCGTAGAAAATGAATTCTTGTTGTACATGTAACGGGGCACGGAAATGAACCCATTTTTATGGCTCGTATCGATATGTAGGGGTACGTTATATTTCCTCAATGTCTGCTTTGCTGCTTGTCCCGGTCCGGGTTTTTTTTCTGAAAAACCTGGTATACCGTCCATGACGACCATATCATTTTTAGTTTTTTCATATATAACTTTTTTTATCAGGTGTTGTGTACGTCTATAAGACCCCCATCCGGAAAAATCCATGTCTGCTTCAAACCATTTTTCTTTTTCAAATCGGTCAACGACACGTATGAACAATATCATTCAATATTTCCAATAATTGGTATTTTTTCAATGACACACGATTCCCCGCCGTGTATTCATGGTGTCCGCAAAGTCTTTTATTGTTTCAATCGGTATTTGATACTGTCGACACTCGTTGTGTCGAAGTCAGAGGGGCCGTCAAAATACATCGACATATCCAGAGTTCGAGTTAACCGATTTTGACCGGTTTTTGTATGAACATCATTTGACCTATTTGTTGCTAATCAAGTGCGTACAAAATTGAAATTTAGTAGGAAAAAGGAAAGAAATTGCTCGAAACGACTAATTTCTATCCTTTCTTACTAAATTTCAATGGCCATATTCATTTCGAAATTATTTTGTTTAAACTTTTTTATATCCATTGGGAAGGACGGGACCAAACTTCCACTTCGACTTAAGCAGAAATTCAACTTATCCGATGTCGACATAACGAGTGTCGATTTACCAACAGGCATTTTTTAGTCTGTTCCAATTTTGTAAGGAGTTATTGATGACTAATGAATTGATATCAAAAGTACAAATTTCGGATTTATGGTTTAAAAAATATTAAAGGAAAATATGAACTTTTTATTTTTATCACTAGGTTTTTCTTTCCTCTAAACTGTTTCCAGCCCCAGCTATTTCTTTAATGGACTATAAAATCAGGCATTATTTGTAAAAGGGATAAGCATCTTGAAAGAAAGCTAAAGATTTATTGTAAAAAAAATATCATTACAATGTTTCGACGAAACTGCTGAAAGCTGAAAGCATTTTTTTTATTAATCAAAATATCAATGTGATAAAAAATATCTAATTAGAACACGTTTAAGGTAGAATACCCATACTGTCGCCATTTTGAGATTCATAAAACATCGTTTGTTTGGTTTTTTTTTCGAGCGGCGTCGTTATAATAGATTCGCTATTACAGTTGTCGCCACTTCGTATGGCACATTGTTTATGTTTTGTTCAAATGTAATTGAACGTTAAAGAAAACATAAACACGTGCCATACGACGTGGCGACAACTGTAAACGAGAATAATTTCAGTTGTTTTGATAAAGCGATTCAACTGTAATTATTCTCGTTCAATTGTGAATCTATTATACGTATCGGAACATATTCCGGTGTGGTCGTAAACATTTGGCAGTGGAGAGTTCACCGCCGAATGTTTTCGACCGCGCACGAACCGACTTCCTGCGAATCCCATTACGGGTATTCTACCTTAATGAAAATTCTTGTTTGGGAAATGGTTAAAAGCATCCTGCCTGAGATATAGCTGATTTCGCACGAGATGCATCGTCAAGGTCTCAAGATCACACCAAAATGTAACTTATAACACTCGATCGTACTTACAATATTTTGATTAAACTCTTGAAAGTTGAAAGCATTGCTTCATTCATATCAATTGTGATACAATCAAATAATTAGTCAAATTGATGAAATACCGGTAAATCGATTCATTCATTAGATCTAAATCGTTCGCAAACAAAAAATTAACTCTTGGAAGTTGAAATCATTGCTTCATTCATATCGAGATAAGGCCATTTATCCATTTCATAATTTAATAGACTTTTCCAAAATAAAACTTATCTTTTTCATAATTCAATAGACTTTTCCAAAATAAAAGATGTTGCAGATGACAATTTCATGTACATGAAAATACATTTTTGTTCTGTATGAGTAGCAAACATTGTGGGAAATGAAGAAATTGCTTGTCCCAAGCAATTTCTTTATTTTCCACGATGTTTTCAAAAGCCATTCACTTGCAAGAAGTCAAAATAGTCATTGTGTGGAAAAAGGTCAATTAGTTAGAATAATGGAATCTAGGTTTATCATTTATAAAATTCAATAACCCGTTCCAAAATTAACAGAATGTAAAAATGTTCCAGATTGTTTGCTACACAAGACATAAACAAGACTAGTTCTATTTTGTTTGTAAAAATGAATTTGCAAAGAAATATTTTCACACCAAAACATCTCTTTTACAATCGATGAAATACTTGAGAGTTGAAATGTTGCTTCATTCATACCAATTAAGATACAATCAAATAATTAGTCAGTGATAGAAAATTGGTAACATCAATTAATCGTTACCCGAACAAGACCTGGTCGTGGTTTCATGAAAAAACTTAAGTACATACTCATGAGTACACACTCAACTCCAATGGAATACTCTCCAACGTTGAAGGGTATTCGATTGAAGCTCAAGTGGATTTCGTGTGATTTGAGTACAGTACTCAGATTTGAGTCTGAGAACGTACTTAAATTTTTTTTCGAGAAACCGGGTCTGGTTTCGATGTCGCTGAAAGAGTAGGCATGGGAAAACATTGAGGCAAAAGAATAAAGTTTTGATGACCAGCATTTTCTCCTTTTACCTCTTTGTTTTATGTGCTATATCATTGACAAATTTCACTTGTAGTAATATTCATTTCGTCGGACGTCGTTCCACTCATGGTGGTTTCTTTCAAGGCCGCCCATCCATGTTTTTGGATATGATTATTGTTGACTTAAAGTATCCGACCCCTCAAAAGCACCAAAGAGCCAGAGGCGAAATTTTAAAAGTGCAAATAATTCCTAAACTGTGTTACATTTCCATTCCAAATACAAACATAAACATTTTGTACGGTTTAGAATTTGAATTAATGCATTCTTACTGAAATATTTGACAAAAATGTTCAAAATTACCTCCCTTGCATATGAATATTAAGTAAAATAATATTTGTAAATTATTTTCTTATTGAAGCAAAATCTTGAAATCCATCACGGTGAATCAACTCATGTGAAGTGTATTTACAAGTGTGTGTAATTTGATGCATTTCGTATGGCTAGAAAGTGGTGATTTTTTTCAGGGTCTGTAAACCTTAACATTCATGTTTATGGTTGCGACATTCCCATTAAAATGTCCTCTTCAGTCAACACTGTCTTGCTGAATTACTTGCAGACACAACCCTTGTTGCGTGAGGCCGAGTCTCATAAATGACTGAAGAGGACATTTTAATGGAAATGTCGCGACCATTAACATTTTACCCAGCATTATTTATGAGAATTAAAGACATTAAGCCAATATAAATGAATTCAATTTGTTGAAATTTTATGAAAAATGGTTCGTTAAATTTAAAGTTCTTTTCAAAAAGGTAAGTGTTGCGTTAGGAGTATCTTTAAGTGTATTTGACATATTTTCGTCATACAGTCTAGTAGCCTACTTAGCCTCGCAGGATGGTAACCTAGAATTGGGGGAGAACCGTTTAAATGAAATTTATCTTAAAATAAAAGATGGACCATAATTCCGTTATCTTGGTTAAGTGTTCGTCCTAGTTTTTGGACCAATGAAATTGCAGTATAGTTGAAAATTTAGCCGCTAAATTTCACATAAACCAGGCCCGTAGGAACAGGGGGGGGGGGGGCTAGAGGGGGCTAGGGGGGCTAAGCCCCCCCCAAAGTTGGCCAAAAATGCCGAATTTTCCTTATTTCACACTGAAAAATTTGGGAAAATTCAATTTAGCCCCCCCCCCCCCCAATATTCAGACACTGAGGCTATAGCCCCCCCCATATGAAATTGCTTCCTACGTGCCTGTAAACGCACTACCGGTCAGTTTATGTGTCGGATATACATAGCCACGCCCCGCTTCCTGTGCAGTTATGAAAAATGATGTAATTTTTTGGGAAAATGATGTATTTTTTTGGGAAAATGATGTAATTCCAGTAAGATTCGCTTGATAGTAGCTCCGGTCGGAGGCGTGGTTTGAAGAAGACAGTAGAAGCGTATGTTTTTATTGGTTGACGAAAACTAAGTCATATAGAGTCTGTATAGTAGATTCTACGCGACATAAACGTTCAAAGGCTGCGCATTCTGAACGTTTATATTGCGTAGAATCTACTATACAGCCTCTATCTAATACGTGCACAGAATAACCCGGGTGATACAGCATCGTCGGGGCAAGATGGTACAGACTATGGCGTACCAAATGGGTCAAAAGTCTTCTTTTAGCGTGCACCCATAAAATATACGCGTCGACGCGTAAATTTATGCGTCGACGCATAAAATATACGCGTCGACGCGTAAATTTAGGCCATCAGCCAATCAAATTACGCGACCAGTTACGAAATTTATGCGAGCAGTCGAAATTTTTCTGGCCCAAATGAATCAGCCAATGGGAGAGCCTGTTACAATCGTTGTAATTACCATATTTGGCAAACTCTGTGCGGGACACTTATCTCCTAAGTAACATGTCCATAAAACTATTTCCCAACAAGACTTGTTTTGACGCCCTCGAAGAATATAGAGTCAATATTAGACATCGAATGAAAAGAAGAAGATGATGATTATCATCAATTTCTCTTGTTCCTTCAATATAAGCTTGATCTACTTGTTTAAACCCTTTTCGTCGTCTGCTTCAGTCTCTAAATTAGAATAATCAATTTATTTGCCGACTGAGAAAGGTTTAATTAAAACTGCGTTGTTTGTTCTTTATTTTGGCATTTTATCTATCAGCTGCGTCTTCAAGTCTAATTTTTTTCCAGACTACATCATGGCTCTCAAAACAATAACCATGACGCCGCATCAACAATTGGTCTTTGCGATGTAATTTTAACTATATCTACTTCAGCAAAAATATTATAACATAGAACTCTTTCCTTTACATTTTAATAACAAGCCTTGTATGCGTTTCAAAGAGTTGGGTATGTATTCTGGACGAAAAGTAATGGGTTTTCGTGTTTGGCATTGAAGAAATGTTTCAACTATTTTTTCCTTTTTTTCTATTTTGTCTGAGTGAACTAAGTGTTCTAATATGCAGTGTACAATTTAAGAAACGTTTATGCTTTTATAACTAAGACTTAGAGTCTCTGATCTGAGCAAAAGAAAGGATTCCGAAGTTTAAAACGGTGTTAAGTTTTTTTCCTTTTCCACAATGTTTTTTTTTCTCCATTGTTTGATTTCTATCTATTTTCTAAGAGTGATATAGATCTAGATTTTTTTGAAGATGTACGAGGGTCCATCAATAATTTTCGCAAACTAATCTTCCGCAGAAAAATATGTTGATAACTTTAGAAACATTACCCATTTCCAGTGGCGGATCCAGGATTTCTGAAAGGGGGGTTCGAATTTACAATTAGGGGGGTTCGTTTTTATATTTATATACAATTTTGACAGATGTTCTGCATGAAAATGAAAGAATTAGGCTTCAGAGGGGGTTCGTTTGAACCCCCCCCCCCCCCCCCCCCCCCCCCCCCCCGAACCCCCTCTGGATCCGCCACTGATTTCTTATGAAAGTAACATCCCTTGAAAAAGTTTGCATTCATTCCACCGCTTGACCCACGCCTGTGGCACGTGCTGCAGCCCGTCAGGTGACATGTCCCGCAAACATTTGTAAATGTCACTTCCCAACTCTTCTTTTACTCATTATTTTCACCCTGTCACGTGTGAGTTATTTCTAAGGTTAGGAAATAACTAGAAGTCACAAATTGCATAATCTGTGCGTTGCGGAGATTTGTGTATTATTTCATTAACCAGTTTCACAAATTCAATACCGGCCTTTTTAAAGTGTTAGCTATGGCGCGACTCACTGTTATAACGCGGCACGGGCAGAATTCCCAAACTTATCTTTTTTGCACGCTGTCTCATTTAAGCTGGTGGCAGATCAGTTTTGATTACTGCTGCAAATTTTTAAGTACTTTCTCCGTTTCTCGACTTTATATAGACATAAAAAGCTCAGTGTGATTCCGGGACTATCGATGAAAATTATGACATTTGTCTCACCGGCACATCTGAAAATCAATGT
This sequence comes from Fragum sueziense, assembly GCA_963680895.1. Classification (NCBI taxonomy): domain Eukaryota; kingdom Metazoa; phylum Mollusca; class Bivalvia; order Cardiida; family Cardiidae; genus Fragum; species Fragum sueziense. The sequence goes on along the minus strand of OY804592.1, from coordinate 16,174,668 downwards.
TTTTTGGGGGGTGAGAATGAAAAATAATGCTTCCAAATTGAGATTTCCGACTCAAAATGATGTCATGTCACATGTATTTATTTGATTCTCAAAGTTGCTGCGGTCTTCCTTATATCTTTGGTACTTTTGATGACACCTTTTGACCCCCTGCCCCATTCGGCCAGGAAGCGGCAGGCAAGGTGCCCGTCTTGCCCATGCATGGTGCATTCCGAGATTTTCTCTTATAAACATATATGTCTCTTTACAATTCATGTAGAATCAGGAAAGATTGAGAAATACATAACACTTTATCATAAGGAGTTGCTAAAAAATGGACGTCATTTTTAGCGAGCCGGGACTTTATGTCCGGGGAGCTAATGTCACAGCCCTAGTGTCGGCGTCGCATCTTCAAAAACTTTAACCTTGTCTATATCTCAGGCACTATTAGAGATACAGACTTGATACTTCACACATGGATACCTCCTGCCAAGACCTTTCATTTGGGACCATGACCTTTGACCTAGTGACCTTGACCTTGGAGTTTGACCTACTTTTAAAAAACTTTAACCTGGCCTATATCTCATGCACTATTACATATAGAGCCTTGATATTTCACATATGGATACCTCATGTCATGACCTTGACCTTCAGACCATGACCTTTGACCTAGTGACCTTGACCTTTGACCTTGAACTCCTTTTTTTGTGACAAGCTCTCGTATAGGCGAGCTACATTGTCCGCGGACAACTCTTGTTTAACTAATGCTATTGACATGACGTCATTATTCTGCCATGACGTCTTATTGTTTTGACGTCATTGTTTTCTAATTAGATGGGCTGGTTAATAAATGAATGAGCTTTGAGGCATACCTTTTTTCGTGAAAATACGTCAACGGGTAATTGAATAGTAAGTTAGTTCAAGAAATTATTGATGGGCCCTCGTATATCTAAGTAACTGCCTTGAATCAGGATTTCTGTGAAGGAGTTTCATTTTTATGAAAAAGGGGGGGGGGGTCATTGTACACATATACACATATTACACAAACTCTCTCCAGATTTGCCACTGACAGTAGAATATGTTTAATTTCATTCCAAGTCATTTTTTTGTAGGATTCATCCTTTTCTCTTTTCAGGCATGGTAAACGAAAGGACTAGAAACTTGTCTTGGACAGTCCCGTATAGATAGCTAAATGGTCAGACAGATAGATTTTGACTACAACTGTCAAACTGTGTCTGTACGATATTCACCATAAATCCTGTTAGATCTGAACAATGCATGGGGTTGTCAGCATAGCTTTTCATGTGAAAAGAATAGACACTGACGGTGAACAGATTAAACTGTAATTTGCCGAAAAAGGAATTTCATGACAATTTTATCATCAAGAAGACAAATGCATCTCATTTGGGATGTGTAAATGAGACATCGATCAAGTATACAGAACCTGCTACCCACATCTAATACTAAAAGGTGCATATGATATATGTCAATACCCAAGAACTTTACACAACTTTGCGCCCAAGCATTCATCATTTCACGCTTATTGGTGTATAATACTGCCCATCCTATAGATTTACCGTGACTAACATCCATTGTTCGTACAAGTTGATGGACAATTTACACAGGGTCCAATGCTATATAGACAACATTACCTACAAGATGACATCGAATCCAAGAACTATTAAATGTTACATACGGCAACAATGGATAAAAGAGTGTCTATATATGGAGTTCCTCACACAGGAAAAGGTGGCTTCCAGAAAGACCTACAAATAGGTGACATTAGGCTTGTCATCTCACTAGAATCTAAGCAATGACAGTGGCCTTTAGTTGTGTACTCTCACATAAATAGTACATTGTAATACTGAATGGAATAAGAACAATGAATCTGATGTTTGTCACTTTGAGAGGTTTTAGATTAGAAGCATTTAATTTTTTTT